>UELV01002305.1:0-13293 GCA_900490015.1 Megastigmus stigmatizans
GCAAATCGATAACTTAAATTTAGACAGGCGCACTTTTAATTATAGCTCGAGTGCCCTATGAATATTTGAGTGTGTGCAGGTAGACACTGTGCATATATATATATATATATTATATATATAGCGGGAGGAGATCTGGAGTAATTGGATTTGCACATCGCAGCGCGAGTATACACTTTTTAGGAAATTTCGGGAAAGGAGCTTTGGGGTGTATGTAGGGTATACGAGTTGTGACGGCTTATGGCAGAGAGAAAGAGAAAGAGAGATTTCACGGATCTCCTAAATTGCAGGATTTAATAGGCGCACGAAATTCAAGGGAAGGTTGTGCCAAATTTGATTGATGCAGATATTAGAAGAAACTTTATGAAAATTGAAATTTATCCGCGAGATGCACTTGATTACACCGCATATGTTTTTCTTTTTATAATAAACTTTCACAACATTATATTTTCGTCAAAATTACACCCAAATAATTACCGAATTTGGTCTTACTATAAAACATGCAGATTTTGATTATATATTTATTGTATATTTCGTAAAGGTAATTAATTCATACCTATTGTATCAACAAAATTAATCGCACCACAATAGATAGTGTTCTTGAACATCATTTGTTTTTCTCAGTTGAGACATAACAATTTGCTATCGTTATAAATGTAAGCTATAGTGATTTCTATTTGTATAGCCAGGTCTGCAATGCTAGCAAATTACATCATCTGGTGCAATGAAATTGCTTTAGTGTTAAGTATAGTTCCGCACGTATAAACACGAAAGTAAGTAAGCAAAAGAGGCGAGTTCGCTTCTTCTACTAATTAACGAACTTCGAACGACCTGACATTAACTTAATTTTTCATCTTTTGAAAGAATGCTTTATCGCGCAACTTGCGTGCAATTCATCAAGCGAGAACAAAAGTTATTCCGCGAAGTTGATAATTAGTAAAATCAAATAAAATAATTATCCATTTGGCGTGTATTAACGTTGAAACTGTTTGCCAAGACGATTATTTTCTTTTCCCTTGTTTCTTACAGGCAGATCTTGCAACTTATTTTGTCGAATTATAAATTATTATACGGACGTGTTTGGTATAATTGAATAACGGATAGCTTTAATTTCTATGAGTCAATGGCTCTTGTAGGAAATAGAATAACTGTTTGCACACAGATTCTCAATCTGATCGCAAAATTAACAGAGTAACGCGTTTTTTAAAATAAGTTCATTTTTTTATGGTTATGAAAATTAAGATATTTTCTTACCTTGCAAGGTGACAGTTAGGAAATTTTCAATCCTAACCTAACCTAAAGTGATTTATAGACACAAAAATATTATACTTATGAGCCAATAGAAGAACAACATTTAAGCACTTTATAATTTTAGTTTATTACCAGTTCAGGTACAATATTGTGACGTCAAATTATTTTTGTTTTATTCAAGGATAAGTATAGAAGGCTTTCTCAAGGACGTTCTCCGATAAATCGACTTGAGCTAGAATTTTTTTAAAATTTGCTTACAAATTCATTTTGATGTGTTTTATCGATTGGTAAAAAGGTTAATATATGTTGCAGTATTAAAACTCGAAATATTTAAATGTATTGAAGACACATATTATAGCAAAGCCAATAATAGCTAGATTTAAAAAAAAAACTATAGTATGTAACAAATGATCAGGACTTGCGATACTAACCTCAAAGATACTACAATTTACAGATGTGCTATAATGTTGCAAGTATAGCTATTTTGTGATATAGTTTGTACAAAAGTATATGTTGCACATAGTTTTTTTTTTATATTTATATGATTTTTACACTGTTTATATTTTAGTATTTTGTGGTACATAATTAATAAATTTTAATAATAATGATGCACTGTATAATTTGATAATGACTTATAAAAAGAATAATGACTTATAAACTTTTCGATCATACGAACCAGAGAACGCCCTTAATAATTTAAAAAAAATACAGCTTTTAGAATGCTTTTAAATTGATTACGAGCAATAAAGAGAATGGAATCGATTTAAAAAATAACGAATAGTTGTAGATTATTTGTCTTTATCATTGAATTTATCGCTTACATAAAAAAGTGAGTAGGTTATAAATGATTGGAGAATACGCTATTACTAATAAACTATATAAAATGATAAGAATTCTCGATTGAAACAAAAGAACTTTATCGGAAAATACTGCATGAAAGTAAATAATGACACGTACAGCCGCGCGGCGCAAGTTATGATTTAACTACTAAAAACAATCAATTTGTATAATTGTTGTGATGTGTCGGATTGGAATCGCACCGTCTTTTTCCACTAGAATAGATTACTATTTATGAGGATAGCACCATAAAGTTGCGATCCTTTCTGCATTACTTAATTGCGCCTCTCGAAGCAGAGGCGCGCGCGGACGATATCCGCCGTACAATGTCATACCTTCGCCACAATTAAGGCATTCGGTATATAATGGAAAATCCATAAAACGGCATATCAATCGCACGCGTGCATCCGCTCCTGGTTGCGACTTCTGTGTGCGACCTTTTTCGTGTTATCGCGTAAAACTGTCTGATGCCACGCTCGTAGAGGAAAGCATCTTCTCTGTCTTTGTATACCTGTACCTACGCAACAACTATCAAATCAGCAAAATTTTAACCGAATATCGTTCGCTCGAGGTGCGTCAAAGTTGCTACCACCACTGCTGCTGCCACATGTCGGAAAGTTAAAAATAGAATGACTGCGTAAACCCTTTTCTATATACGTATACCGACAGCTGTTGATACGTAGTGCTTTCAGTGGGCGGAGTAATTGAACATGCGGAAAATTAGTGCGGTAAATAACTAAGGGATGAAAAAATTTTTTAATATGTTTTATTCTATAGCTATAAAACTAGAACTGTACTTTGCCATTGATGTAAAATATGATTCACTCGAAAAATATCAATTTTATATCTGTTCAGTTCGCATTACCTACCTGACGTGTACAAGAAATGCATATGTATTCAAACAAAAGAATTACTGTCGTTATGGCAGAGCACACATCAACTCTTGGCAGCTAATAATTAACAAAATTTACATCATAACATGTCTTTTTGAACCAATTTAAATTACAAGTATGGCTACGTTACAATCGTCTATAAAAATGGGCACTTATCTCTTAAAAATTCGTTCGGATCAAGCCCAAAAATTCTACACAATGAAATGTGATATGAGTTGCAAAGGGGGACTCTTTCGTCCGCCGCCTAAATGCAACTCGCCAAACACGTGTGACAAGAGTAAATCTCCTGGTTCTTCGAATTTGTGCGATAAAAACGATACTTGCAGAAATCCTAACCTATGCGATCCAAAAATTGGTGCCATACCAGATGCCTGGAAAGCTCCGAAATGCTCATCGTCGGACCCACGTTCACAGATTATTCCTTGTGGAGACTCGAATGCTTGCGAACCTTGCGGATTGCCACAATCTGCAGCCGCAGGATGTCCCATCCCGGGTAGTGATAAACAAGAACCAGCATATCCTCATAAAAAGTGGCTGTTGAGTAGACCAACAACTTGGACACCGAATGTTTACCTAACGTTACCCGGAAATATGTATGGATCTGCTAAGCCAGAAATAACGTTTGACATCAAACCTGCTGAGGTATTGAATTGCAATAAACCGCCCGCACTGTGTCCTCCAATAGGAGTAGTCATACCATCTAGGTACGTTTATCATGTTTTTAAACTGTTGTTTATTTCTATGGTTATGAACTGACTTCTTTTTAAACTATGTTATAGAATTTATGTCAACAACAACAAAAATAAATGCGTAACTTTATTGAATCAATGATTTACACATTAATGAAGACTTTAATTTTTATATTTAGAAAAGTTTTTAATCTTTTAAGTATTGTTTTAATAACTTCAAAATCTGCTCGTTCAATATTAAAAAAGTTTAAGAATTGAGTTATCGCAAGACATAGTTTTTCCCCAAATCAGTTTCTATTCTGTAATAAAATTTATCGGTAATAAAATTTATGTACTCCATTTCCAATTGTGTAGCGATGCGGCGAACATTTGCAAAGGGGACAACGTGTGCTTGCCGGCCGCATTCAAGACCATTCAAGATCCTCCGGATCCTTGCAAACCACCATCCTATCTATCGAATGAGTGCTATAAACCAGATCCGTGTCCAAAACCAAAACCGTGTCCAAAACCATGCTGGTGTCCAAAGCCTCCGAAACTAAATTCTTGTGCACCTACTAATCCACCTTCTAGTCCACCTCCTTGTCCGTGTGCGGCTTCAAAACTAGCGTCTTGTGCACCTACTAAGCCATCTTCTAGTCCACCCCCTTGCCCGAGTGCGGCTTCGAAACTAGCTTCTTGTGCACCTACTAAGCCACCTTCTAGTCCACCTCCTTGTCCATGTGCGCCTCTGAAACTAGATTCTTGTACGCCTCCGAAACTAGATTCTTGTGCGCCTACAAAGCCACCTTCTAGTCCACCTTCTAGTCCATATGCACCTGCTTGTCCACCTGTCGGTCCACCTCCTAGTTCACCTCCTTGCCCGCCTCGTTGCCCACCTCCTTTCCCACCTCCTTGCCCCTGTGATCCCTGCTCTAAACCGCCATGGGCGACCTGTCCATCATGTCCACCCATCACCAACCCTAATCTTTGTCAGCAAAACCAAGGAGATCCTATTCCCTGCAAACCGCCACCAAACTACTCCTGTGATGGTAATGTACAAGCTATTAAAGTGCGCTATATTAACCGCAACGTGTATATGGTTAAACGGCTTAATACCGGCTTCACCTCGGGCGGATGATGTACTAATCGTTAACAGTTTAACTACCTGAGTTTTCGTCCTTTTTGCTTGATTAATGATGAAGTTTTCAAACCGTATCAAATACTTTTCTCTTCGTGAAATTATTAAATAAGACGAACACACACTCACTCACCCATACACACATACACAGACACACTCAGGCACATATACACACATGCACACGTAAACACGAACATACACACATACTCACACAGTGGTCCACAATGGTTCATCTATATTGCGTAGAATCTGAAGCGATGGACTGACTGAACATTTTCTGACTGACCACTGAACAATAACACTTTAATATAATGTAAGATAATAATAATAATATTGTTGCAAGCGTAGAGGAAGAACGAAAGGAGAGATTTTGGAGGTCCATCTTCTTGTGGGGTTGTGCACCCACAATCTTCTTGGCGTCAGGGATAATATTTTTACGCCATCAGGAGACAATATCTAAACCCAGACCGGAATACCGCAATCCCCCTTGGGAGTATATGTATATTCATACGAAGGTGCGAAATTACATCGTAACAGATCTTTCCGTTTGTTAAGCTAAGCGTATGTGTACTTGTTGGTACTCAAGCGTTTGTGCGACAGGTGTAAAATGTAGAAATTCCATGATTCTCACTGCTTATATAATGATCATTACTTTTGAATTGCTCTGTTGACGACCTCGTTTGTCAAGCTTTTTACTTTTCTAAAGAGTTTCGTCCGTACCAATTCATTAGAACATCTTATCATTTTAATCATGTTTTCATAAAGACTTTCTTATTAAAAATAACTTCACCCGAAAATGAATTCTTGAAAAATTGTCCGAATCTTGTTTTAACATAAGTAAAATTCAACTGTTATGGTTATAAGCTCAGAATTCAAATGTTTGTTTATATTTATTTATTTCACCATTTGTAAATAAAATACTATAAACTTTTAGTACAAGTGAATGTTCATAAGAAATTCTTTATAACTCGAACTAGAATTTTGTTTGAAAGCATATTAAACTAATACTTATTGCTAAAAAGACCACTGTCAAATCGATATAAAAGTTTGATAGTTTTTATACTGTCAATAAAATTTTATGTAGTGAATTGCTTTAGACTTAAACTTGATAGAAAGTGGCGTATCGTTACACAACTTTCTTTTAATTTCTGTGAAAAGCAATAACTTTCATTTGATTGTCTGTAGGCAATTTAATAATTTACTTAATTTGAGCACAAATTTAACCACTATTCATAAATTAATCTCTTGTCATTTTACTAAGATATAATTATCTCATTTAAACTTCTAGGAGATTTGGGTTATTAAAACATTTATCTATTTTTAACATCTCATTCATTTCGAATTTTATTTATACAGCGATTCCCTTGGGGAGACGGCAATCATACTCTTTTTCACAATCCAGAAAAAAATGCCATTCCCCCAGAAGGATATGAAGTAGATGATCCGAACGAGGTTAAATCGACACAAAAATAAAAAATAAGAATGAGAGGATAAGAAACAAGTGGCCAAGAATGTAGGAAATATAAAATTGAATTCTACGACGTACACATCAATATATATATATATATATTAACGTAATTAAAACTTTTAGTATAATGTATGACTTTAATAAACTAAATTTTATTCGTACCTGTTTATTTCATTACTACGTACCTAAAACCAAAAAATGGAAACTAGTTATTGAGTGCTTTATTGTGCTTTCATTGAGTAGAGCATATCTTTTAACAATTTAAGCGTGATCACAGTTGAAAGGAGATAATGAACATTGTTACGAACCATAATAATCACTCAAACAAACAGTGAAAATTTAACTAAATACTCATCGACTCAATTATTTAAAATATGGAAAAAAGTAGTGCAGTCATTTTGTATACAATTTTAATTGTGAAAAAAGTAGTAAAATAGTTGACATATTAACGATTTCACATTAGGAGAGTGGAATCCGGGTCTATAGTTTGAGGGATCCCAAAGTTTCATTATCCTTATATTTGTCATATACGCCCAATATGAAAGTTAACCCAATAATGAAAAATAAATTGATATCAAACTAGAATGATTTTACTATACTAAGTAATTATAATTATACATAATAGCCCTGTAATCCTTATCAATTCGTCCAAGCGGTCAGTGGAATCTGATAAAGTCCTGAAAAATAAAATTATTCCAGAGTGTACCTAGTTATACCTTCTTCTCACGTTTAACGGACGCACTCCCGATTTTATACCCCCACACTCGAGCGGTTTATAATCTGCGCATACATTTGCCCCGAAGTAAGAGAGAGAGAGAGAGAGAGAGAGAGAGAGAGTATCAGTTAGAATCGCAATATCTTTTATTGATTGTGAATTTTTATGTGCTCGATTCAGGTGCTGGCGTAAAGGACGAACGCGCGGAGGTGGCCTGGCGGAGAGCAGCAAAATGGCCAAGAAAAATCGTTACCACACCGGAGAGCCATAAACGCAGCATCGCGCTAATGTCCCGACGTCCTGAACGATCTCTGCGTCTGTATATGCATGTCGAGCTGTAGTCACTTTCTCTCTTCTCTTTACGGTAAGTTGAAAGTTTAATCAAGAGTCCATCATCTGGTGCGCGCAGCTTCTCTCGGCGCCTGTCTCTTTATATCGTAGTTGGCGCTTTTAAATAAAGTTTATATATGCCTCGAGCGGGACAAAAGCTCGCTCGGGCAGAGTTAAATGTATACCGGACAATACATTATAAGTAATGGGCTTGTTTTTTTTTATGTTCAGATTGTGGGCGGACAATGATATAAGAAAAACTTAAAAAGTAAATGGGCTAGAACATCGTTTTTTAATGGATAGTAAATTTTATGAGTTTATACAGAGACATTACAGATTTGCGAAATTATTTTCTATTCATTATTCGGATTTCAACTTTCTATAAAAAAATGGTTCTTTGTAGACGTTTATTGTTTGATTTATGTTTATAAGATTAAATTAATTCAGGTAATGCTTTTTTATTAAAAGTCGCTTAATTGAGTTATAATTAACAGTCGTTATATGTTAAATAAGTCTAAATTATAACATGTGTTTAAATCGATTTGAAGTTATTGAAAATTACATTGCTTTTCTTAATTATTAACTAAACTTTGCTCGAATTTCACAGTTATATACGTATTCTGAATTTTTAAAGTGGAATCATTGTACTTGATTACAACTAAATGTGAAATAAATATTATTACCGTTGTGTTAAATTCTTGTTTCAAATGGATGCACTTCAATCCGTGGAATGTACAGCATAATAACAATTGAAGATTTTTGTTTAATTTGCTTTTTAGCAATAATATTTTTAAATCAAATATTTTTATATAAATTATAGTAGGAAATAAGTGTCTATAATAATAATTATATGAAATAAGCTCGATGAAGTGATAACGAAGCTTTTTTCAGATACGGTGCAATACGAGTAAAATCAATAACTTTACACAATGGAAATTTTTAATGTCATTGGATAATACAAGGAATTCAAGATGGCATAGTGTATTTTTGTAGTCTGCAAAGTGCAATTTTACGATTTTGTATAAGAGACCATTTAGTTTCCGGAAACTCGTGATAGCACATATTCCTTCTTCTGTTCTTACAGCTTGACCCACGCCAAATGGCAGCATCGATAGATTTTCCTTCCATGATTCAGTAGGCCAATTCTCGATTTGCGACACAGGAAAAAGATTAGGAAAAAGAATAGGAAAAAGAAAGAGAGGAAAACGAGCTTATAAACATTGTTGGTTGTATATCCAAAAATTAAACAATTAATGCTGTATTAAATTTGACATTTACAGGAGAAACGTCACATGTTATGGTTTTGCTTGCATTTGTGGGCCACTCTGAAGTTATGAATGCAAAGCTTTTAGCGTCATCCTACTTGGAATAATAAAATTGTATTATTCAGATTCTTTTTTATGTCGCGTCTTTCCTTTTTCACAAAAGTATTCCTTGAATGTTTGATAAGCATTTGCAAGCATAATGAATTCTAGGAATATTAACCGGAAAAAATTACAATTTTCACGAATTTCACAAGCTATTGTATACCCCAAAACTACTCAACTTTGTTTACCAGGAACGGTTTTTCGTTTACCGGAAATCTTTATACAGAACTATGTCGAATGAATCAGATTATATACGAATAAGTATCATTTCGTCCATCTCCCGCAACAGGAAAGCTTCTCCGTCCCATTCGAGTAAATAATTTCGCTCGGCTTAATTGCTCCCCGGAGAATTCTTCCCAATTATATAAAGAACTCGGAGAGATGGCTTTGCAATTTCCCCATGTAAAATTAATCTCAAGCCGAGTATTCAGGACGCGGAGCTGCCCAAGCGCACAAGCTGCGGCGTTTATACCGCCTGCGGCCAACACAATTATAAGTACTACACTGAAATCACAATTAGATTCCGCGCGCGTAACAAGTTGACCACTCTCGAGTCTCCCCACCTTTGTCCCACGCCGATTGAGGTTCCAAATGCGCAGAGCGCCAAACCGCATATCCGATGTGTCGTATACGATCATATACCGTCCGTATGTAGACAACGCACACAGCACACACGCGTATACATCTTCCCGGTATATCGTGTATATAGAGAGATATACGTCACAGGCGTCACAAACGAGATATATAGGCTCGCTCTAAATTTATGGTAATTTTATTCTCCTTTCGACTGTGTATACGCGGAGCATCTCGAGAGTCTCGTCAGTGCAGCGGTAGCTCTGACGTCAGAGGCGCTCTCTCTCTCTCTCTCTCTCTCTCTCTCTCTCTCTCGGTCTTCTTTAAAGGACTCGAGAAACACGGCGAGTCGGCGACTTCTTCCGTGTGCAGTGCAGCGACGACGAAGTCCCCCTCTCCCCGCGACGAGTGTCTCATGCATATCAGAAACGCGGCTCACTCCGAGCTGCTGCGGATTCGCGAGTTCTATATACCGGACGGAAAAGTCCTTGAATATACTCATTACTCGCGGTTTAATTATCGTCGAAGGTATATGTATATATAGCACACAGCTTGACACGGCTTGGTTCGTTGAGGGGAAAGCTACTTATATGGTGCTGCGCTTGCTCGTGCAGGGCTCTGCTGAATATGCGCGAGCGCCCGTCTTACACTTTGAGCGGTGATAAGCCAGTGAGCTGAAATTAATTGGATGAAATTAATAATTTATTCGCATTTGAATTATTGCTTGGTATACCGGCGGAGCGAGAGATCCAGCTGTTGGAATATTATTGCATCAGGTTTTCGACTCCTGGCGAGTCATCGCTCATTTTAAATAAATGTATTTTTGGATATAAGATGATTGTGTTTCTAATTCATTCGCTGAAGTTATTCGACAGGCACAGAACATTCCTCCAGTTTGGTATTTATTTTCACTCGAGAATACACTTATTGGTGGTGAGAAGTATAAAAGTGGCCTTGTTGAATGTATTCATGGAGACATACAGATACTTTTTATTACAAGTATTTTCAAAATGGTTATTTCTGATTTTTCTTTAACTATGAATTTTATAAAGCTTTCTAATTTTTACACATAAATATTCGTACAGTTTTAGATGAATGATTTTGCAAACTCGAAATATACTTACTTCTCTATAATCAATTTTAAATTAAGCTGGCACCAAACAAAATATTGATCCTGTCCATATGCCACTGAGCATATATTCATGAAATGTTTTTAGACCTATACGTTTCTCGGTAGTCATTAAACAGGGATTATTAGTAGAGTGTACTTTGATAATACTTAAAGAAAAATAGCTGTTCTGAATTTTCACGGGGGAACCAGAAATCGAATACACCGCGCTGTAGCTTACTACATGGAGTAATATCGAGCAGCAAAGGTTTGTAAATAGTCACGCTATACTCGATACAAGTACCCTTTGCAATGTGAAAGCCGAAAGCTCTGTGTTACTTTCCGGGAGAGTAAATAAGTACTTGAATATCGATTTTGAAATTTTCGAAAAAATGCTACTTTCGATTTGAGGCGTTCTAATGTATTGACGTTTTCCATTTTATGGCTATTTTCACAGGTTAAGCAGTAACAGATATTATATGTTCCGTTTAGTTGTAGCTTAAAAATATTTTTATTTGAATCATTGAAGCATTTATACTTATTATATAGTAGAATTGTAAGTAATGTTTTATTTTCTAATGTTTTTCTGCACTTTTATTCACGGATTCTTAGTTCTTCTCAGACTTAATGACGTCTCGCAAGTGGTCTAAGTACGTCTTTTTTCTATAATTTAAATCATTGACATTATGGATCACGTCACGAGTTTCAAATATTTGAAATTGCTTTTGGTTGCTGTCCAAAATATACATGTAGCCTTTCGAGTTCCTATCACGACGTCAATAATTTATTTCTGATGCTATTTTGGCTTCTCATGCCTTTTCAATTTTAGTATTTTATTAAGTGTTATTAAAAAGATTTTTATTACCTGTACCGGATACTCAATTATTGGTCATCTTTACAAGTGACTTAAAATTCTGCTCTGACAGTAAATTAGATTCTGATCAAAACTTTCACTTGTCAACCCACATTTTTTAATTTTATGTATAAAAAAAACAGTGCGACTCTGTTGAAAAAAGTGGAAAGCATTTTTGCATAAAAAAGTCAGAAACTTCAGTAAATTATGCATACATTTTTAAAGAATGGTAATAATGTTAAAATTCTTTTATCATCACTGCATAAGAATTGATATTACATGCATTTTTTCGTTGGCAGAAAAAGCTTCATCATTGTAATTAACATCTTGTGCAGAACTCATTAAATTCCTCGAAACAAAAAAAAAAGTAGAATAATCTCGTCTTTCAGCATATTTCCCTCTGCATACTTTCTCAACGATTTCTGTAAATTTGTCCATTTTACAAGCGAATAAAAGCAATGATCTTCTTTTGTAATAGCAAGAATAAAGCTCGTATAGCAAGGCAAGCGCAAAATATTTAACCACCATCGCCCGTATACCGTCTCAGTCTATACCTATATCGACCAGGAATAAAAGAATCATCGACCTGAGCGCCAGTTCGAAACTCTCTCGAGCAAGTATCGCACCTTTAAACGTTATATATAGGTATATATATAAAACAAAGCTGCCGTCGGGTCTTTTGAGGTTCTCGGGCTCGCGTCAAACAAACGCCTCGATACGGTCCCTCCTCCGCTTCCATCTTCATCCATAAAATTTTCATCAAACCGCTTTGTGATACGCCCCGCCGCGCACTAAACTTGCATTCCCCCTCGTGCTATAGCGTTTTTTTCTTCTTCTTTTTACAAATAGTTCTTCCCTCTCTGTCTGTCTATACGTTTTTCTTCGAGGCAAAAGACACATCCCTTGGACCTTCGATTTGCGGGCGACCTCGTGCCGAATATGAGAGGCTAGTAGAGAAGAGACAAACCGCGAAGAGAGTTCCTATAGAAGATTCTCGTGGACGAGTCTCCTCGGCATTCAGGCAGACTCGCGCGCGCGTCATTCCAATATCTATCGCCTCGATCGTACTGATGCTTTGTGTTTGTCCTCCTCTGCGTGTCCTCTGTGCTTTCATCTCTCTCTCTCTCTCTCTCTCTCTCTCTCTCTCACTCTCTGCCTCTTTTTCTCATCAATTGCTGCACTTTATTAGATGCCATTGTTTACTGCTATCCAGAGGCAATTGTTGAAAGCTCCTGGAAAGATATCGGTCGGGTTTTGGATGGACGCGTGACAGCTGCTGCGACAGATCGTTATGCAGATGACGGACAAGAAGCTTATCTGGATTATTTGTGTCTGGATGATCTACTTTGCTGAATGGAAATTTAATTTTCTTTACCGCTTGTGTGTTTATCGGTTGTGTCTGTAGGGGGAATAAGATGAGGATGGAATATCAAGTTTAATTTCCAACTGTTATGGAAAGGGAAGCTGCTCCCGACTGACATTCCAAACGATCTGCGAGATATTAAAGTTAGAAGCATGCAATTTCAATGAAGATAAAATGGTATTGGAGTTGTAGTTAATATTTTTGCATTTTGAGCGAAGGTTGCGTTGCTTTGAGCCTTTCTTTCCGAAAAGAAAAAAACAATATTTGCAATAATTCAAGGTGACTCGATGCTTATTAGGTGAGCTAAATCAAAATCAAAATTTGATGTTATATATTTCAGATATCATGTATCTGGCAACACATTAAGGAGAAACTCTATCGGTTTTAATAATTATGGTAAGGCAATTCAACTAACTTTTATGACGGAAATAATAACTAAAATTATTTTTCTACTTTCAAAACATATAATGATGTACGAATAGGCAGATACTACTAACATAGAAATACATAACAATCCTTTCATTCACTTGGCTGCTTCTACTATAGTCAGCAGTACGCACATTTTCTCCGAGAATTTTTGCTAATCAATGCTGAAAAGCGCCAGTTGTGTCACAGTTCACACAATTCGTTCAACGAAATAACGGACCGAGCAAAATGCAACTCTCTCTCTCTCTCTCTCTCTCTCTCTCTCTCTCTCTCTCTCTCTCTCTCTCTCTCTCTCTCTCTCTCTCT
>UELV01002306.1:0-11466 GCA_900490015.1 Megastigmus stigmatizans
CCCCCCCCCCCCTAAAAAAAAAGAAATCTCGAGTTCCACCAGACAGAGGCGTCGAACTATATACCCCCCTCGAACGCAAATATAAAGCAACAATTCTGCATTTCTCTCGCATGCACATATATACGTGCGGCTATCAGTCACCCAATGAACTATGGGCATCGACGTCACTGCACGAGGCTAAAAGCTTACCCGGTATAACGTTACATCTAACCCTCTGCACACGTGCGCACACACACACACACACACACGAGAGAGAGAACTCTATATGGGGTCTCCCCCTCTCTCTCTCTCCTTCTCTCTCTCTCTCTCTCTCTCCGTCTCTCTCTCTCTCTCTCTCTCTCTCTCTCTCTCTGTCTCCCTCTACACTATCGAGTTGCAGCGCTCGCCAGAAAGAAGGAGAACCCTTTTAAAGTGCCGACGGCGAAAAATTTATGGTGACCGGACGCGCACAATACGGGAGCGCGAAAATACACCTATATATATAACGTGGTATATATGCTTCATTCATGATGATGCGTGGCTTTCGACACTCTTTCACCAAGCGATTTCTCTCTCTCTCTCTCTCTTTCTCTTTCTCTCGCTCGCCGGTCGCCTTGCTAGTTTGTGTGTCGCCGCGCCACAGGAGATCGATTATGCTGCAGCGCACCGACCTTAAACGCCGGGACTTTGTTCCTTGGGCTCGGATCTTCTCACTTGGACCTTTTCTCTGCGTCCTATGGATTACCGAAGCGATTACTCGTCTCTTGTCTTGTCAGGGGGATGCATTTCGTTGCTGCTGCTGGCTCTTCTTGCTCGGATAAACAAGTGTTTTTACGCTTTCTCGAGCACTGGTGAATCACCACGGGTAGGTCGAGAGAGCTTAGAGCCGGGGCACATTTTTAGCCGCTGACTTGCTTGTTTGCTTGTTTTGGCCGCTTATTCGCTTCTCTGAATGTTTTCAGAGGCGATTGCAGTGTTGATTTCAAACGGGATTGTTCACTTAAAATCAAGCTTGCACTCAACGATTTCAATTCTTCAAAATAAAATGTGTCTTTAACACTTTGATTATGATTATACAACTATGGATAAACTGTTAATATTATAAAGCAATGTTAAAGTACTAAACTGATCTGATCAAAAATAAAAGTTTCTCATTGTATCGTGACAGAGTACATTCTACTAGATTGGAATTGCACACTTTCAACACCTTAAACTGCAGATAATCTAGTTTCATCCATCGATGAAACTCACTTTATTTTCATCGAACTCCAGAGGGTGACAGTTGACATATTTCCAGCAAACTGACGGCTAGATTCCTTTTCTAAGCTGACATCGTGTGTCGAATGACAATGCGACTGGTGAAATTTAGCGGCATATTAGGAACGGGTTGGTGCAGACTGAGCTTTCTTTTACTCTAGCACGCGGTGATTAAAAAGAAAGCGGATGCTGCTGCACTCGTCCGATGTGTACAACGCGTGCGAAGAAAAAAACTCGATGGTATATAAGGACGAGGGAGGCGAGTGCACGGAAAATGATTGGCACGATTGTAACGGCTCGCTTGAAAACTGCCGGACACGTTAGTCACGGGGAATTAGAGGCTCGATGAACCGAGCGATTTCATTGTTGCTTCCTTTCCTCTTCTATAGGCTATTCGAACGTTGCTCCTCTCTCGCCGCTACTCTAATCTGCATTTTCTCCTCTCTGTCGCTTAGTTTTTCACCCTTTTGTACATCGCAGTTGACGGATATTTCTGGAAACCCAACACAATTGTTTCTATAGGACGCAGTTAAATGGCTAATGGTATAATCGTTGTTGTTGCGGAGTTTCTTCTTGAACCAAAAAGAAACGGCCTTTAAATTAACTGGAAAACAATCTCTATTAATTTTTATTGAAACGTTAATTATAGATTTTATGTTGTTTTCTGTTTCAGGTTGGTACACAGAGAGCCGTATAATATCGGAAGCCATTTTCTTCTCTCCGCGCCGCCGATCATTAACTGTGTAATCGTCGAAATGAGGTTTAAAAATAATTGCAATGCCAAGGTAACGAAGTCATATTCAATCCCAATCAGCTTTTTAATGCGCCTCGAAGATTCATAATGGCGCAATTTATTTCCGACCTGACTCAACGGAATTGACCTATTCATTTCTCGCGACGATGGATGCGTATACTGTGTCAAGGAAAAATCGTTAAGCTACCGAGGGAACGCATTAATCATTATTGCTCTCTTCCAGATAGCTTTAACGATTGAAAAATTCTCCTGTGTCTATCGTAAATTTTCTTTATGCTTATAGCTCTAAAATTTGACCGATAGTGTGTTTGTACCAGGGGAAAAAATGGTAAGTCGTGGCAAAACGGGGTACACGAGTTTCTCACTCTCGTTGACCAAGTATACGAAGTCTTATCTGAAGTGACAGCTCTAAGCTCGGCCGCGCGATTGAACAGCAGTCCAGGTATACGCATCAAGAGCCGAGAGACTCGTCTTCCTTCCTTCCTGCCTTCCGCAGTTTACGATGCTGTTCTCTCTCTCTCTTGTTGCGTTTTGTGTATATAGGTTGCGTGTGCACGCACGTGAAAGGAGAAAACTAACGAATCGTGTTTAATGGCGTTCTTAGTGTGATCGTGCTGATGGTTCTTCGTTTTTTTTTCTTGGTTCTTTTATATTTTCCTGTAAAAATTTGGGTTACGCGCAATTTCTTTTTGAATATGAACTTCATTAAATGAAATTACAGCCTATTTGTTTGAAATTTTCGTTAAATATTCTGCATATTCTTTGTTGAACTTAATAAACTTTTTGCACAAGATACGGCCGAGTTTATTTCTTTAGAATTTTATGATTTCATTTGAATAAACGTTGGAACTCTGCGCCAAAGTTGTAAAACTTTTCAGCAGTCTGACGAAACATTGTCAGTACCTAATGGTGAGAAAGAGAGAGAGAGAGAGAGAGCGAGAGAGAGATAGCGTGGAACCAAAAATTGCACAAGTGAGTACGCGTAAGAAAGACAGAAGGAGCTACTACGTGAAACCCTCTCAATTTAACCCTCGTCCGGTCAAGCGACCTACACGCATACGCGCACAAGCACGCAGAGTGCCTTGGTTGTCATTTACCGTGTGCTATAAGGCAAAGGCAAGGCGCACACGCAGTGTGTATAGGTATATATGCCCCATATGGAAATTTACCGGTCGGAAAATGAGCGTGTCGAAACGCTCGGCAAACGCGCATATAGCAGCAGCAGCCAGTAGCTCGCAAATATATATCCTCTCTCTCCCCTAGTGTACTATACACCAACGAGAGCGATATTGGCTCGTTCATTAACGGTGCGTGCGCGTGTGTGTGTACATGCAATTTGACGCTGGATATAGCGACTTCAAGCCTCACCGCTTCTTCTTCTTCTTCTTTCCGTCTTTCTCTTGTTGCGCAGGTCGAAATTCATTCTGAAGGGTTAAGCTGAAGGTTAGAATTAGTCACGTTAGTATTGTTCGCGGGTATGTGTATTTTGAGGCTTGAGAGAGGTTATGGATTGGTTGAGTAATTGGTTTTTTTTTGGATGGCTTAAGGATTGAAAGGTTCGTTTTTTGGCGATTCCATCATTACTGACCTTGTTGGAAATTGAATCCAGTTTTTCGACTGTACACAATACAGGTAGTCGTTAAGCAGACAACATCGTTTATGTACATTTAAAGCAGAGTACGATCATTCACTTTTACAGCTTTGCTCATTCATTATGTGATATAAAAGTCACGTATCGTCCTATCGCAAATGCAACAAATTGATTATGTTTCCTTTTCAACAATCAGTAGCGATGTTATACACTTGTCGAGAATCGATAAGCGGGCATTATCGAAGAAAGCAATTTCGCTCAGTTCTACTCGAGCCACGAAATATAAAAAGAAAAGATTGAGGTTGCGCTCTTGATTCGACAAGTCGAAACCTTATGAAGGCTGCAGTGTCATGGAAGCGACTTTCCTCGCGCGCGCGCGCCGCCGCCGCCATCGATTAGATCCACATGATTATGCGCAACGACTCGGCAAAAGGTATTCCGTATAGCGATAATGACCATGGATGCTTAAACCTCATCCAATTTTCTCTCCCCACGAGAGCAAATTGAATTTGAAAGCAGGCGTTGGACAGCGATATCTGGACTGAATTTTGTTCAAGGTAAAATTAGTGCGCCCGTCTCGCGCAACTATTTTGCATTGCCGAGAGCCAATTTTCGCGGCGAACAAAATAATAATTTATTGAAATTACGCTCGCGCATTATGCGGCAACACGCGGGCGAAACACATTTAAATTTCTTGTATACATTTTTCGCGAACTTTTTTTTTAGGAAGGAGCGAGAGGCGGTGCATTTTCTTTCGTCATTCCGATATAAAACGAATCGATACGCATAAATTCAAGTCCGAGTCTAGTGCGGTTCGATACGTAAATTTTCTCTCTCCGTCGCTTTTGCGGGAAAATTGAAGCGAATCCAATGAGTGTAACTTTCTCTTCTCGTCTTATAAATCGTAAAGAGTGTTCCTCTAACTCCCCTGCCCCTCCACACCGAATATCTCTGAGATAAAATTTTTCACAGCGATAAACCCATAATGACGTGCAATTATAAAAATGAAAATCACAGCGAGGAGCCGAACATTTTCTCAGCGACTCCGCCATTATTGTATCATTCGCGTGTTAACGTCATTGCGTGATGACAAAATATTAAATGGATATTTAAATGCAGTTACCTTTCAATTATTTTATTACAGACCATTAATTTAAATTAATAATTTGATTAATTAAAATATTTGTCCAGAAATGAAAACATTTGCTTAAAAAAACTTCATATTTTGAATAGTTTAAGCATTATACTAAGATAAAATTTTCCATTCATTAAATGAAGAAAAAAAGAAACAATTGAAATATACCGTAGCTCGTCTGTGATTTTTCGCTGGAATTTTCATTCAAGCCGGAGTCAGAACACAGAAAAGGAGGCGCATGTAAATTATCAGCAGCTACTCGTCAATGAGCACTGATGACAGTTGAATGGACGGGAGGGGAACCTCGCTCGACTCTATTTAACAATTGAGGACTAGACTTTTTTCCTCTCTTTCTCCCTCTCTCCTTTTTTCCGTTTCGTCATCTCCACCGTCTATGAGATAACTACTTTCCGCCATTGAGGATGAGCGAGATTGCGATACGTGAGAACGCACATGCAGAATGAGAGAGAGAGGAGAATTTGATTCGCGCGCAGTTATTGCATGCTTCCGCGAACTTTTCTGTCCTTATCGGTGACGGCGGCGACGGCGGCGGTGGTTTTGCGATGGCGAAATCTTTTGACCATGAGAGATCTGTCATTATCGCTTTTATGGAGTGCACACCGAGGGAAAAGCGTCGCGCTTTGGTTTATGATTGTAATAAAAAGTGCTCGTGTCCCCTCAGGCTGGTTGCCGTTATTATTGGGTTTCAATGTTTTACTCACTTTCGAAAATACTGTCTCTCCTTTTGTGCTGCTGTTGGAGAGAAACGTTCACAGAGAGTCTCAACTTTGATTCGGAAACGATTCCGAGTAATTATACGTTTTCTGTTTTGAGCATCAAATTTTATTTAAAAAGGTGTTTCCTTTTCAAGAATTGATTGTTAAACGGAAATTGAAGGT
Organism: Megastigmus stigmatizans; assembly: GCA_900490015.1. Classification (NCBI taxonomy): domain Eukaryota; kingdom Metazoa; phylum Arthropoda; class Insecta; order Hymenoptera; family Megastigmidae; genus Megastigmus; species Megastigmus stigmatizans. The sequence continues at coordinate 5,616 of UELV01002306.1, forward strand.
GGAATAAAATCGAGTTGAGATTTTGAGGATCAGACCAAATTTTATTGAGGTATCAAGGCCTTGCATTGTTGAAATCTGCTAAAAATAAAACTAATCGATTGTTATAAATCGATATTTAATCTCTCGTAATAAGTTTTTTCTGTAATAATATGTCGGAAGCTCAGATCGTCGGATACATTCATTTTTTCGTTTTCTCGCTGTTTAAAAATATTACAAGATAATTACATCATTATATACCGATTGCTATCGCACTTGTTCGTACACGAAAATTTCATACAATCTTCACACACCGTACACCTCATTGTGCCTTTGATTGATAAGCCCCATACACGGAAATAGGAAGCGAATTTAACAGAAAACCTTCGAACTTTTTTTTGTTCGATTTATAAAAAAGCTTCCATACGATGAGTCGAAAAGAAAAGAGTGTGTGAAAGGGACGTCGGTGATTTATGCCCATGATAAAAGTTCTTCGGTAATCATGACTTCATCTGTGCCCGACCTTGGGCTCGCTAAATCTCCATTGGACACGTGAGGCTCTGATATCGTATCTCGACCCTATAAAACAGACTGGAGTTTGCCAAGCACTGTTTTGACTGAAATCTTCTGGTGCTTTTGTTAGCAGAGTGCGTGACAAAGTTTGCCATCGACGTAAAGATAGCGATTTTCATTTGTCTGCAAATATTTGAATTGAATGTGTAGTGGTGAACTGCAGTTGCTCTTACAAGTTGAATTTTAATTTGTTAATCAGTTACAGTCAAGTTTCTATGTATTACAGTGTACTGAATCTCAGGATATTTTTGTGGATATGTTTAACATAAAAGAATAACTTAAATGTAATATTATGAGAAAATAAAATGCATAAACGGGAAAGTGCTTGAAAGTTTCACGTAATTTAATTGTCCCGTTTACAAACAATGAGTCATAATGTCAACATAAATACGAACTTGTAGACAGCGTCAGGAAGATTATGACAAGAGATGAAGAATACTGCGTATCTCAGGGGAATATTATGTTCTTGCTTCTTCGCTGTAATCTCTGATAATCGAATACAGATCAATTATTTACCTTAATAATATAGGTTTACTCATAAATTGATGACTTAAAAATAATTTGACGATACGAAATTATAAAAAGTTAAAAAGATAAAACGTATCACGTATCGGTTCACATCCGTTTCTGGGATTTAAACAGGATTAAGATGATACCGAATCTATGTATTGACGAAAATATTAGTTTAGTACAGTTTACCAAGTTAAATTTATACAAAACGATACAAGCAATCCAAAACGCAAACAAAAAAGCCGTTCAACCGTCGAATGGTCGAGACCTCCACTGATACGGTATCTCTGCATGGACTATTTTCGAAAACGTTAATCTTCCGGTCTCTCCAGGATAACAAGACTCGTCTTAATAATACGCGATAAAAAGTCCCGGTATGCGTCAAAATTTAAGAGCCATGCCCATTTACTAACACTTAATTTTACCGTCTTTACTCTTGTGCTTTAATTAATGCTTTAATAACTATTCAAGCAATAATGACTTTACCATACGGCAATGTCCAAATTCCAAAATGCATTGACACTTTTGCCAAGCTAGTCATTAATTTGTCGGGTACAGATTTATTCGTTTGAATACGATAATGATCAATTACTCTATGCGTACAACCAAAAATGCAAAGCGATCTACACCGTAATATAGCTAAAAGCAAAAATATTTCTACATCTTCAAAAATCTCCAGCTGCTAATTCTCAAATTTGATCGATGACCGAAACAACGAAAAACGCAAGAAGACACGAGTCTCTCTCTTTCTTGCAATCTCGATTTTTCATCCCCCGGCACGCACGTGGAAAAAGAGGAAGAAAACGAGTCCTTCTCGCCACGCGTCATTAATCTTGCGCCAAAACGGCTACTAGGTATACACTGCTCCGAGCAGCATACATATGCGAATATGCATGAATGAGAAAAGGATGGTGAGAGAGAGAGAGAGAGAGAGAGAGAGAGAGAGAGAGAGAGAGAGAAGGATAGAGTGAGCAGCTGGCCAAATAGATGGAAGGCACACTAGGAGAGCGTGAAATATGTTGTATTTTAACTGACGTCTTGGTGCCAATCATATTTTTCTTCCTCAGGGCTTGTGACTCGCTGTGGTAATTAATGCTACTCGTACAGTGTGTCCGATGATCAAGTTTTGGCGATAGTGTTTACAGAACCTCTCGTTTCTTGCGGATCTGTTTTGCTTGACGTGTTGGAGCAGTTCTCTCGCGTTTGATACCGCACCGTACAGCGTGGGATTCGAGTATGGGAAAATAAGATTCCGTGTCTTTTGAAACGATCTGGAATTGTGAAATAACATTTGACTCTTCGGTGTCCTTGCACACGGTGCGCTCGGCCATTTCTTTTTTCCTCTTCATCTCTTATTCATCATCGCAATTGTCATAATGACGTCGCGAATGGACATTGAAAAGAAAGAGCGCAAAGTAGAGTGAGAGAGAGAGAGAGAGAAGGTACTCGAGATGTGCTCTCTCGCTCTTGGACTGAACACGAATAATAATTACAGTACAATCACGAAGAAATACCGAGCTTGTGAATCAATCGGCGGCAATCTGGAGAGAGCCATGAATTGGACCATTAATTCAAAGACCGGCGGCTCGATGGAGAAAGACTGATGTGAAGAGAGAACGAGAGAGGGAGAGAGAAGCACGCAGACAAATGCGTTGCGAGAGAGAGAGAGAGAGAGAGAGAGAGAGAGAGAGAGAGAAGTGCTGGCGGAGCACAAGAAAGAAGGATGTGGAATCATACTACGAGCTTGATTTTTAAGTGTTATTGAAGTTGCAAAAAAAAGGATGTATATTTTTTTCTGTTGCCACTCTTTATCGATCGCGTCCGAATCAATTTCTTGTAGCTTTTATATACAACGAGTTTGCTGTTGCCCGCTCAACGCTTGTATATCAAGCAGATTTATGCCGGGTGAAAAATAAATTTTTATCGTTCCACGTGCAACCCTGTTGAGCTGCTAAATATATCGACATGATTAATCATATTAAATTTTATTTTAAACAACGTAAGATATAAATTATTTGTGTACCCAGCTTCATTCTTTTAATATACCTGCATTATACTTTATCGATCAGACTCGAGCGAAGTGTCTGAAAGCCTCGAGAGTTCGGCGTCCTTTCCACAAGAAAGCGAAAAAAACGAGGTATATACACACAGAGAGAAAAGAAGAAGAGGAGAAAGAGAGTCTGCGGGAAAAGTGCAGTGCGAGAGAGAGAGAGAGAGAGAGAGAGAGAGAGAGAACGACAATCGACGTTCGAGTGGTATTGTTCGCCCTACATATACGCGAGAACCAGTGAGTACACCTGAGTCTGTGTAGTGTGTCTGTGTGAACCGAAGGCGCGATTGTGAAAAGTAAAAAGGTAGACGCTGAATGGAAAACCGTTGCTCGAGACGTTGACGTTCGAGAATAATTAAAAGAGGAACGTAAATGTGCACGATCGAGACTATGCGAGTGCACTGCTCGCGTTATAACTATTTCTCTTCTTTTTTTTTTCTTTTTCTTTTTATTTACGATTTTATTGGTCCACTTTTTTGGGTGTTGCTCCTCGAAATCAACGATGATTGTTCTTCTTTAGGTGCTGGAATCGCAATTTGGAATGCATTTAGTTTGGGCTGTGACAAGAACCATAAAAGCTTTTTTTTTATACAAGTACAGACTGTGAATTCCACATTAATCTTGAAAGACTTTTGAAATGTTTGTTTCTTCCATTATAATATTTCAGTTAATTACATTAGCGAATCCCCGAATTTTCCGATATCAATTACATGTTCTGTAGGTCATTCGATTTACATATGAAATTTTACTGAATATGTAATGTTAAATTAAAAATCATTCTTTAATCCAAAAATAAACCGTTAAAACTCCTACCATCTAACGATTTCCAAGTTAATAAATCGGATCATTGCACCTCGCGAATAAAATAAGCGTATCCACGTATCAGACTTAGATTCCCTTGAAAACTCATTACTCTCCGTAGAGATTGCGCATTGTTCGCGCTCTGGGGTTTGTAAAAAAGAAAAAAAAAAGGATTAATCGATCTTGCGCTCTTGCGCACTCCCTCTATTATGTGACCTTTCTATACCTGTCCAAAAACTCGCGGAGCCGTACAAAAAGGCGTCGATGTACAGCTCAATTAGTCGAGAGATCGATCGATCAAGCGAGACTCGGGACTCTAATCTCGTTCGGTTTTTTTTCTACTGAAGGATCTCGCCTTAGTCCTGAGTACACACATACAATGTATAGTGTATATATCCTTTCCAAAGAACCGCCTCGTCCCTGAATTTCGCTCTCAACTGCCTTACGTCCATCATCAAATATTGATTGGAGAAATGTGTGTACAGCGATAATTTGTTAAGATTATAACTCTCGGTTTCTAACGTCTACATTATCCGCAACGTTTTCTCATATTTACTCTTTCAAACGTTCGATCGGCCTGCGTGACTTTGTATTTTGTTTCAATGATTTTTTTTTTGCGTTTGATTTGTATGTTATTGTATAGTATATTTAAACTGTTCTTTGATCGACGTTTGACAATTCAAGTCTAATGCGGCTGCTTTGATTATAGGATTATTGCAAATATTTTTCGATTACTTCCTGTTATAGTATATATTATATTCGTGACCTGTATTTTCGATTCAGGTATAATTCATGGATGGAAAAAAAACTATTCTTCGAGTACGTATCGAATTTAAGTTTCGATACATTATTGAAACAAATTCTAGTTTAAATCGACTAAAATAGAACAAAAAATTTTTTGGCTTCATTATTCGAGCCATTTTTTTCATTTTTAATTCATATCACTAACCAACATACGCAACGCATTAAAACTTTTCGTACAAAATTAAACATTTTCTCTTGTTCGTAGAACTCCGGATCGATTCCTCGGTGCGCCAAAATAACCCACCAAAAACATACAGAACCGTTACAACTTCAAATAAATCTAAAGAACGATCTATAGTGTCCAAAGTATAATATCTGCAAAGTTTTTCGCAACACTAAATCACGTGCATTCGACTGTCTCCAACATCGAAGATCCAAGCGCAGCTTTTCCAAACAATCGTCAACTGCGAAAAAGGCCAGACGCAGCAGCAGCAGTAGCTTTCCCCCGTTTCATTAGCACATGATTTACCACCTCGAGCAAGAGAGACTCACCCACAATTCGAAGGCGCGTGTCCTTTTTCGCAATAGGTTTCTAATGGCGAACGAATGGCGCTCACACCTTCCCCCGCCCAGGTGATAGAAAGCTCCTCACCAGGATAAATATCGGACCACGAGCCAACAGTCGAAGAGACCAAGAAAATAGCGCTAAGGAATCGTGGGCCGTCGATCATCGGCTAGCCTTTTAACAGACCACGGGACGTCCTTCCTTTTTTCTCCTATAGGTGCATGGCTTCGCTGCAGCGTTTGTTCATTCAGCCGCAGTTTTTCCACCTCGTTTTTCAACTTCGATGGAGACACGGCCAAGGAACAACTGCTGCTGCTGCTGCTGCTGCTGTTGCCGTGGGGGAGAAGGAGACGCGTATAACGTGCTTTACTTTCGGACAGCTGGTTTAATTTATGCGCCGATGTCGTGCGGTGCATTCGTATGATCTGATTATTCTGTGGGATAGTGGACACGATGTATAACCTTCAGCTGGAGACGTCTTCCTTTTTAACAGGCTTCGAATTGATTTTTAATAGGAATGTTGGTTGATTTTATCGCGAATAAATCGTGAACTTTTTAAGAATTCGCGATTTTTTAGCCTAATTTATAGCTAATAATATCCCAAAAACGACATTATTCTGCTGATAAAATAG
>UELV01002307.1:0-10804 GCA_900490015.1 Megastigmus stigmatizans
ATTGCATTTTCCTTATGAAAAAAATTCATAAAGTTGAAAATTTCCAAATTTTTTAACTTTTTTTCGTGAAAAACACGCCATATTTTTTTGTAGAAGTTATTTAACAAAAAAATCGGTATCACCATTCGAAATAACAGCTCGAAATACATCGGATATGATCTTTTTCAAATTTTTTCAAACTTTTTTTTTAGTTGAAAAAACGCCTTGAAAAAGTTGTTGAAAATTCTGGGTCTTGGTCGTTAATGGGATAACATATGTAAAAAACATGACTTGCAAACGTTTAATATTCATAATCATAAAAAATTATTATACAAACGGTATATTTTCATTTTACTCTGAAAAACATTTTCAAAGCAAGCATTTGTATACAGTATTCCACGTTTTTCATTAAAAAAGTAAATGCATACTAAATGTGTTTATAAACAAACTCTGTAAGGCAAGGATATAGCGAAAATCTATTTATGTTATGCCTCAGTTATTATTGTATTTCCTTTTATGTTTTGTATTCTATTCAATTTAAAGCTAATACTAAAGACTGCAGTACACGAACAATTAATTTAAATTAAGATTACAATGAGCATGTACGAGTTTGCGAATTTAATTATACAAAGCCAAGGGATGCAGTAATGTTTTTAAAAAATGATGGTCGGCAAAAACATATTCAAGGATATCGCGCAGCGTACTTCTGAAAGTATTTTACATGTATACGTTTATCTAGGTTAAAAAGGGGGGAGGGAATAAACGTTATACACAAAACGCAAAGCGTCGTGCGCGGAGCTTATAAAAAAAGGGAGAGGCCAGAAATGAGATGCGCAAAATTGAGAGGACTATGAAAGAGGGAGCGAGAGAGAGAGAGATGCGAGATGAGGCCTCGCAAGCTGGTCGACCCGGAGAAGGTGGAGGGGGAGCAGGTGCGGACACGCGACGTCGCGTGATCGGGACACGATTCGACCGTACACACACGCACACACACACACACACACACACAGAGGACTATATATATATATATATGTGTTCGATGTCCAGGCAAAGATCGAGCACGCCGACGGCGGCGGTCGAGGTCCGTTTTTTTCACTGGGTCAATTGGCGGGGCTGGCGGATCGCCCGCTACTTCCGCTCGCCAGACGAGCGTTTCTCCTCGCGCTACGGGGAGAGAGGAAGCGCGCGAGAGCTTCGCCCCTCTCTCTCTCTCTCCTTTATTTTATTTCTCTCGTATCGTTGATTTTTAAAAAATTTTTTTCTTTTACTCTCATTCTCGGCTGCATCGCGTGAGCGCGCCAACAAACGGGGACACACGACTACGGCATCGGCGGCTATAACTGACATGTGGAACGATGTTGTGAAATGCAATCCTTTTTTTTCTGTCCTCGGCTATAGAAGCGAGACAGGCGCCACCCGCGTGATGCGATGGGACGAACGACTCGCTAGGGAAATTGTCGAGAGAGGCTATATGTTATATACTCACCTCCTCTCCTCCCACCTCCGCCATCCCTCTGCCGCGACTCTCGAGCTTCACAGATTTTTCCTCGCGATAAGGCGGCATTGTTGCGCGCACGGCGTTAATCTTATATAATAAATATGTAAAGCAGATAGAGGATATACGGAGCACGAGGCTGAGACTGCTGGAGGACTGCTTGCTTGTCGAGAGGCGCCAACTTGGAATTACGTGTTACTCTCTGGGACATTTGCATGCTTGTTATACTTGTACAGAGATCGATGCGGTCTTTCCTTAATTCAATTGATTTTTAAGATTGCCGGTTGTTAGTGTCTGTTAGGAAAGTGTGAGTCAAAAGTTGATGGAACGAAAAATATTCGGAGTAGAGAAATAATCGTTTACTTATTCTGTAGCTCGACATACTTAATACTGATAGTTATTTAATTATTATATTTAAGTAGCTTTTAGGATGTACAGGGTAATTGCTGCCTAGAGGACATAATTGATCTGTTAAATTCTGCCCAACTCAATATTATAGACACGGTCTTATTACACTTAATTGGGTCAATTTCAGTATTTTGACAGTGTTTAGCAATATTGATCAATATTTATCAAACATAGATATACTCCGGCAAGCTTATATACAGACAGAATATGCAGTTTTTAACATAATCTAAAACACTTAAGGACTTTCACGGGAAAATCAATAATATTGTCATTTTTACCGAAAATTAGTATGTCATACTAGACTTAATAGGGAATAGATACGCAAAAAATGATCAGAGCTTGCGGTACTAATTTCAAGTGCAATTTAAAGATATGTTATAATGTTAGAAGTATATCTATATTGTATATGAGGTACAGTCTGTACAAAAATATACGTTGTGCTTCTCTTTTTTTATGTTTATATAATTTTTACACTGTTTATTATTATTTTAGTATTTTGTGGTACATAAATTAATAGATTTTATTAATAAAGATGCAACATAACGATGACTTATAAAAAGAAGCAAACTTTATTAATCGAGCGAGTCCCGTAAACGTCCTTAAGCTGATATCCTCAAAGTTTAGGTTCTCAAAGCGTTTTCTAAATCCCAATAAAAGAATTTTGTTTGGATACATAAAACATCTTAAGAGCCGCAATAAAGTACACTTTACGGTCTATTATAAATATTGTTTGTTCTAATCCATACAAAGTCTTCAGCTCATCAACCACTCACATACTTTTAGAATTCGACAAAAAAATAAACTCGAAGAAAGAGCGTAACCTAAGGAAATGGGTCATTTTTTTCGAGGAAAGCATAACGTTGATACATCATCGTCCCGCTGCGCATTTCGTAAGGGTCCAGAGAGTAGGCATTAGTCGGGGAAATCAGTGTGAACTCCGCGGTAATTTCCAAAGCAGATAAATCATCGCGGCTGACAAGAAGAAAAATACCTGAAACGCTTTGAGGGGATTGAAAAATCGCTCCATTTAAAAGTATTCCTCGTCGTCTCTCTCTCTCTCTCTCTCTCTCTCTCTCAAGTTATATACATATAGCAATCGGAGAGCTGGAATCCGAGTTTAAGCCATTCAATGGATGGATCTCGGCGCGCACGTTAAGAGCGGAAGACGCGCGCTCCTCGGTCGTGCAAATAGAGGGGAAAGAGAGTGAGTGAGAGAAAAAAATGCGATCTAAAAATGAAAAGCTAAGCAGTTTGTAACTCTAACCCTCGCATTCTCTCTCTCTCTCTCTGTCTGTCTCTGTTCTCGAGCTTCTGTCACGCGCGCGCGCGTGTCTCTCTCTCCTTCGCCATCGCGATGCATATCATCATCGTCCCACGTGCACGACGAATCGGCGTTAACGCCAGCCGCAGCCACAGCCAGAGGCGTGCGCGCGCGCCTCGCCTCGCCTCGCCACGAATTACTCGAATTACATAAACGCAAATAATCCCGTGACTCACTCTAATTTTGGTGCTCGGAGCGGTGCATTCGTCTCTGTCTCGTCCCTCCCTCGCTTCTCCGAGACACTCTCACTCTGTCTCTCTCTCTCACTCGTGTAGTTTTTATACTTTTCTTCTTCTGCTTACGGAAGCGAGAAAGCGTACACCAATTATCTTTTCTTATAGAACCCATAGCTTATAATTAAATACTTATAAACATTCTAAATTTTAAATATATATTTATAACGGCGTGCACATTAAATTTAGGCATTTTTAAGTGGCTGGCTAATGTGATAACGCTTGGTTTTAAATATAAATATACATTTAAAGACTTCACCCTGCCTCGTTTACCAATCTTTTAAAAGTTAATTAGTGGAAAATTGTAATACAACGGTCCAGTATATTTAGTGACTAGCCAAATTCACCTATAGAAATAATATACACATTTATTATCATATTATCTATGATTGCTTCAAATTAGATTCAAACAAGATCCGTTACAATTCGCTTTTTGGCCAATGTTTAAAACGACACTTTTTGCTTTATTATTACAATTCTATAAACGTTACTCTGCTCTCTATTTACTTTGAATCATTCTAAATTCTGCCTCTGTCTGTCTCATTTGCTCTCTTGTCGTCTTGATCACGCCGCCGTCTGGCACGAAAATAGCCAGCCGACTGCGTGTGCTTATAGCCGTCTCGTGAGCTGTCGGCCCAAATTTTAGCGTCTAGGACAAATAAAAACCGAGGGGAAAAAAAAGAAAGAAAGCAGCGTCTCGCTCGGCCTTCCTACCCTACCTACCTACCTTTTATCTCCAACGTTATACCCTTTATACAACTCGTTACGCGTAAAATCCGATAGATCGTATTAGCTTATTAGGGTCGCCGCTATATTTGCAAATCATATTTCTCGTGGCCTATATCTCGCTTAGATAACTCTAAATATAAAAGAGTTTTCGAAGAGTCACCGCACTAGCAGCATTTGTCAGTGTCTCGCTACAGCGGATGCGGTACTACTCACAAAGGCTTCCGCATTTCCTTGTTATGTATTCCGAATCTGTAGCGTTTCTCACATGCAGGCCAATATATACATACAGTTCTGCGGTCTCGTTCGATCCTGAATGATTGCCGCGCATCAAACACGTGTGTGCGCACCGGAATATGGATGCTTTATATGGGCGGCACTAGCGAATTTTCTCTGTATATAGGGTGGAATGACGCTTGTGAACAGTTTCTTTTCTTTTTTTTTTCTGTTCTCTCCTCTGTGGCTTGTTTTTGAAATATGGTTTGTTTATCGATGGGATCGCTTGTGCGTGTACCATCGAATGTACATTTGGTTTGTAACAGTTGTTTCGGTCCGCGGACTTTGTAACCGAAGGGCGTACACGTTTGGGGGAAATTTTAAAAATTGCTCGGTGATTTGTCTAGATTTGTACGTGGCTTATAGGCCTTCGATGCTATTTGTATTCTTTAAGCAAGGGTTAATCAAATGAGGAATACTTTACGATGTGCGCAGTTTACAACTAACTTTAGCTACACTTTTCAATTAGAATTATAAAAATTTATCTAAATTATCAATAATAAATAATCGCATTTGATTTCTTCTAAAGGTTAACAAATTAAAAAATTATTAGAAATATCTAAATTTTTTAGATTTTAAAATATAATGTATTCCTTAATGATAAAAAGACAAATAAATGACAGACACAGTCCTAATTATTATTTGATATTTTAAAAAGTAAATATACATTTTTATACACACATAATATATAGCTTGAAATTAAAAATACATTATATTTACTTCAACTAAATATGTATAAAAAAGAAATATTTGATATTTGATACAGAAAATGTATAATAATTCTGATACATAACGGCAAAAGCTCTGTTCTAAAGTTTTTAAAAATATACGATATGATCAAAGTATTATTTCCGAACTAATTCCTGATGTATTTTACTTTACTTAGGTATCACATAATCTTGTTCAATTATAAAACATTGTGCACATCTACTCAAAAATTGATATATAAATCAGCTTTATAAAATATGAAGTCTATACGTTTGAGAAGAAAACCTTTACTGCTTCCTTACAATAAATAATATACATAGAAAGAGTACAATGCCGCTTATTGTACATTCAGATTGTAAACTATAAAAATAGCAAGGGGGGTTTCGTATTACGAGCCAACAAATGCCGGGGTCAGGGCTGGCTGGCACGAGGAATAGTAAAAAATGCATTATATTACGAAAACATCTTATATCGAAAATTAAAAAAAAAATTGCAGTACACTTATATCAACTACTACATAAAGCAATGCTAAATTCATTTCGAAAGTATACATTGCATTTCCCCAAACCAATAATAATTATACAAAGTGGACCAATCATTCCTAATTCGACCTATGCAATAACCCATTTCCCGCAGCCGCAATAATTTGAACTCTTGAATTTTTAAATTATCGACTTTACCGCTTAATAAATAACACCCACTCGTGATGAGAGAGAGAAAGAGAATCGCTCGAGAAAATGGACCGATCAATGAAAGAAACATCCGCGCGGCCGCGCTGCTGACGTGCACAGCACCAGAGCCAGACGGGAAAAATAACGACTCCCAACGGACGGACAGAACGGCGAAATAACGTGCGCGAAAACGGCATAAAATGACCGATGACGGGAGAAGTACTTTCATTCCTGTACATCCAACTAAAAAAAAAAAGCAGCAAAAAAAAATCTCATTAATAGCCAGAACTGCGCACTCTTTGCTGTGCCACTAATCGCGATTGCGCATATGGCGCTCGGAAAAGTGCCGGAATCATTTGGCATTTCGAGCACCCGCGCAGATTATATGTATATATACGATTTCCAAGTGGACGCGCGACCGAGCGAGCTGTAAGTTCAAGGGGTGGCGCTGCAGCGTCGTCTACGTCGGCGCTGGCGAAAAGAGAGAGGAGAGGAAAGGAGAGAGAGAGAGAGAGAGAGAGTATAAGGATGAAAAGAAGACGCGGGGAGGAAGGGCCACGACGCCAGTACAGTGGAAGGGTGTAGGTAGGGGCAGCGGTCGAATGGAAGGGATGTTACAGAGATGGAAGGGATCCGGCGGGGAAAGGTCGTGTAAGGGGAGGCAGTAGTAGCGCTAGTAGTAGGGAGGTAGTAGTAGTAGTAGTAATAGTAGTAGGCAGCGCCAGAGAGGATCAATACTCGCAACTTTCACGGGCTCACGAGGGCGCAGGACTGTGTAACTGGGCTATGCGGCCGCCCCGAGGCATAGCCTCAATTTCTACACTGTGTGCCGTGGCCGCTGCTGCGCGAGTTCGCTTTCCCGCGTCTCTCTCGCTGTTTTTTTCGCTCTTTCTCTCTCCGCAGATATCTCTGTCTCTCTATCGCAAAAAACTCGATCCCTTTTCAAATTGTAGAAACGTACGATTCTATATATACGTGCGCGAGAGTTTTCTATTCAACCCAGATCAACGTATATTTCTCTCGTCTACTATATGCGTGGAACGCCATTCAAGTTTTTTCCACGGTTTTCTCTCCTATCCTTTTTTGCGCTCGATGTTTATCGTTCAACTCTTCCACTGTTTTCTACCATTTATAGCAGACGATTTTTTGAATTTTCGCCTGCCTCTTATATTTCTTGAAATATAGAAAAAAAAAAAACGAGCTGTAGATGTGGTAAAATATTACAACGCTGGGCCCATAAATTTTGAACTGTCAAATTTTAGTTTTCCTGTTTTTCGTAATTTACGTGAGAGATTTTTATCTTTTTCGAACTATAAAGTATTATAATCTTGCCACAATCTAATATTTTAAAATTTGATGAGATAAGATGATAAATTTGCTGAATATAAAAATTAATGGAACACGAGGTTCCAATGTCATTTTAACTACATTTAATGAGTCAATAATTTTACGAATTACAATTTTGGAATTCTATAATAATAATATATGGCACACTTCCCGAAAAAAAGAACGTTTTTAAAAGATATCCCATAAGTTTCAGCATAATCTGATGAAATTTTCTCTTGGAGCCCTGCGGCATGTAAAAGGAAACGTATCAAAAATACATTATGAGATAATCATAAGCTTTAAAATTTTAGATTAGATAAGTTGGATAATTTTGAATCTACTCATTTTTTTGTAGATATGTTTTTGACATACATTATATTTGATAATTTACAACGTATATAAATCAACTTATCAAGATATAAAATTGAATAATTTCATTTTTGTTATTATATAAAAAAAGAATCAAGAAATAAATAATAGAATTGATAAATATAAATATTACATTAATTTTATAGACTCAATAATTAGTTCCGTATTTAAAAAATTAAGATTAAATATATTCTCATTATCTTTGAAAATTTATCCATAATCACTAATAAAAACTGAATCATTTAAAAATAAATATAGTAAATTAATAACGGCCGGTACTTTTGTTTCAAGTTGCGAGCAATAAATCACATAAAAATAATTTTCTAATATATTTATGACAACAACTCGTTTAATATATGGTTTGTTTAGAAAAGCATGTGACTTAGTTCAAAGGTTAAATTCGATGACTTCCTATTTTAGTTCAATCAAAAAATTTAATTAACATATACGTACATAATTGAAAGAACGTAGGATTTTATTATTTTTGTAAATTTTTAAAGCCTGTGAATCTTTTTTATTTTTTGAATATCATGAAAAAATGTAGCTGTATGTGCGAACGAAATGAAAATGATTGATGGTCGCTACCAAGATTTTATCGGCACATGCATGGAATTACTTCATTGACCGAGAAATTTAGCTGCTTACAGTTAAAACATGTCTTATTAGAATAAAAAAGTGTATAATTATTTTATTCGGCCGTAAAAGCAAGGACTTTAGATTATTATATAATTTCAGAAGATAAATATTTGCTTATATCACAAGATAAACATTTACTTATGTCCGGTATTCTTAACTTCAAACAAATCTATCATATTGTCTGTAACATAAGGATTAGATATTTTCATGAATATATTTAAACAATTTTAAATTATGTTCGGTTTAGAGCCAATGTAAAAATATTTCAAATATTTATTGCGATTATATATATCTACATTTAAAGATAATAGTGCACTGGGAAAAATGATATCTTATATTAAATGACATTCATTTAATGCTAATGAACGTGGATTTGAATATGGCGAATTGAATATTCATTTGCTATTAATGAACCATACAATTGTCAAAATAGGTTAAAGCACATATTTTATGAAAAGTACTGAATCCAAGAAAATAATCATTAACTGTTAATGAATATGTTATTTGGGGTATTTAATGCTAGATATCCTTTTTCTCAGTGTGTTGTGAGAATATTTCATATCGGGTAACAATTTAAAACTAAGTTCTCATTGTAGTATTAATTGATTGCATATGCTCAACTTCTCTTTAGTACGTATTGATCATTTTTATATATATATATTATAGCATTTCAACAATACCATGTTTCATTTCATTAACCATTACAAATATTAATTAACATATTTACCTAAAGGAAACTATACAAGTAATTTTAACATTTAATATTAGTATGAATTATGCAATTTTTTGTCAGTTTAAAAAACGTCAAGTAGCTAAGTGCTAGTAATAATAGTACATTATGCAGTTAAAGAGAAAAAACTTAGACATTCCAGAAGTCGTGTAAACTGACAAACACGAGGTCTGGGCTGGCTAATTTTTCTTGAGACATACTAACTAGTTTGCAAGCTCCTAGAGATTACTGAGACAATTTTAGTATACATTAACAAAATTGTTTTCAAAACTTTTTTCTCAATATTACTTGGATATGAATGGTTTATTCGAAAAGTAGACTTACTGTGAATGAGTCAAGTGCAGGACAGGGCGACGCTCCGACTAAACTCATCCATTACCACTGTAATATCTATGGCACTTTCATTTTGAATTTATTCCTCTTCACATGGCGCATCAGTCGATTTGAAAATGCTTAGCATATTATATCAAACATTTATTTGTAAAGTTCATCAAAAATTGCAAAGCTTAATCACAAACCTACCCCTAATTCTGGAACCTATTTAAATATATGTATATGTATAATACTATTTTCACATTGTTCAATTCAATACAGTGACAGGTTCAACATTTTGCAGTACAAGTACACAAGTGTAAAAAAACTTAAGCTACTAACATAACTTAATTTTTCAGTAAAATAATATTTTTCTCTTAAATACAATAGTTACTTTATTAGAAATATAAGATATTCTTGCGCTTAATAATTAGTACGGAACAGGACGCTGACAGATCGTAAGCCGAGGGGTGAATTTTCCAAATGCTGCTCGTACGCACAATGTTGATTTTATAACCAATTTCCTCCCGATAATGCAAAGTAAATCGTAAAAAAGTGTTTCGCAAGCTGCCGCTGCAAAAAAAAACTGTAGCTGACGCACCGGGTGTATTTACACACAACCTTAAAATATTCCCTTTTTCAAATCTCCTTAATATCGCATGCGTAATCATGGGCCTTCTCGGAAATCTCATAAAAAAAAACTCGTTAACGTAACCCCTTTCCATGAAACACTGTCATCAACTTCCAACCCCTCTCTCTTTCTCTCTCTCTCTCCGTATATGCTTCACAACAGCCAGCCGCCCGTTGCGCAATTGACAAAACATTGACACGTGTAATAGGCCGCTAGTAAAAAAAAATGAAAAAAAAAACGAAGAAAAGAAGAGGAAGTTAGGGAAGGTGGAAAAAAAAAACAAAATAAAACAGAATCATAAAACTGAAAGCGAGGGCGGGCGTGGGGTGTGCGCGGGATTGTTGCGGCGAGTTCGTGGAACGGTTGCACTGGCACAGGTAGACTTTCGTACGCCCCTGCGCCGTCGCTGTTTCTCTCTCTCTCTCCCTCTCTTTCCCTCCCTCTCCCTCTGTACCACCCCTCGAGCCCCTCATACGCGCTGGGTGGGGACGGGGGTCGCTCGCGTATAACGTGACGTAGTTTAGTGGGGGTGGATGACGTCAGTGGTCGATAAACTCCCCGCGCTTCTCTTGGCAGAGTATACTATGCTGTACTACGCGGGGTCCACCCTCCTTACTCGCAACTGTTCCATCTCTCTCGCTCTCTTTCCCACTCCCCCTCCCACTCTCTCTTTCTCTCTCTCTCTCTTGCTCTTTGAACCCCCCGTTGGTGGCGCGACGCTCGCTCCGGTCCATCCAAGGTGCTTTTTCTCTCTCTCTCTCGCTCTCTCCTATTATTTCTCTCGGATTTCCGCTCCTTCTATCCTATATTTATCTCCGTCTTTATCTCTTGTCTCTCTATGCCTTTCTATCCGCCTATTTATCTTGATTTTTCCGTTCTTTTTTCACGCCCTCTTTTCTTCGTTTCTCCGCGCACGTCGCCGTGCTTTTTTATTTTCTCCATCCACAGACTCTTCTCCCCCCCCCCTTCCTTCATCCTCCCTC
>UELV01002307.1:10826-25271 GCA_900490015.1 Megastigmus stigmatizans
TCCCTCTTCCCGCCACTCTCCCGCTTTATCTTTATCTCGCGCGCTCGCCTCTCCTCTTGAATGACTGCAGGCCAAAAGTGCACATTACGATTTTGAGGTTGAAGCTGACAAATGACGAGCCGCAAGATACAGCCTCGGGCGGAGTAATTGCTACTCGAGCGTTTTTTTTCTCCCGTAATGTCGGATCTCACAAAATATGATGAGAACGCGATTAGAGAGCCCGATGTTTTCTTTGCCATTACGAACTGAAAGAAAAGGCGTTCCCTTTACGTTTGCGACACATTAGTGAGGTGACTCCGAGTTTTAAATAGAGAACTGATTCTCTTCTTTTGGAGCATTCGTATACTAATGAAATTTAGATAATAATATTTGTTATGAATCCATTGATCGTCTGAATATTTTATTCTATATATCTTCATATTTCTATAGACTCAGGAGATGTAAAACGTGAGGAGTGAATTTGTAAAAAAGGTACAAAATGTACAAATACATTCTGTCGGTATTATTTCGTGCTTTTTACGGCTTGTCTCCCTACTAAAAAGAAATGTTCACGCTGAGAATCGAACCCTTGACCCTAGCTTTCTTCGGCCCCAACCTTCTTTTCATGACCCTCGTACTGTACGCCAATTTTACTTGTAAAAGGATATACTTTACGAAGGCTATAGAGCAGTAGCGATAGAGGGGAGGACTGATCGTGTCATCGGGCAACTTCACGTGATGTTTTTTCTCAAAAGTTCTATGCAGTTTCGCGAAAATGATTGGGGTATATATTTCCAAGAAGCAATTTCATTTTATCGAAATTGTTTTAATTAATTCAGCTTCAAAATAATATCGTATGAGAATAAAAATAACTTCAACTTATTTTTATTTTCCTAAAATAACTTTTTCAAACTACGAAGTACGATGTAAAACCAATTATATCTGCAATATTTATATTTTTATTATAGTCACAGCTAATGATTCTTTGGTAAATTATTAATCCTGTTACAATTTCTATAAATAAATAGCAGTAGTAGAGTAAATAATCTACTCGGTATCAGAACCGCCATGCGAATTTTATTCATGCAAAAGAAAATTGTCAAAAATTGATACAATCAAATACAGATTTGTACCGCCCCGATTTTCACGCCTTAATCCAGTTAACGCGTCAAAACAGTGTCTGAGACCGTAATTTACGTAGCACAACAATCGCGGATAACCAAAAATTCTACCATAAATTCTACCATAAAGTTTGTCGGAGCGCATTCACGGGACTTGGTTTCGGTGTTCCCCTACCTCTTCTTCGTAAGCTGATTACACGCTCTGTCTTCTTGGCTAAAAACAGTATTTATATCGTTTGCTAAAGAGATCACGAAAAAAAAGGTGTACATAGCAACAGTAGCCCGTATACACAACGGGTAACTCTCGGAAAAGTCCAACTCTAATACGCGCTCGCGGTCGACATCATTAAACGGATCGAAGCCTATATTTACCCAACCTCAATTACGATGCGATGCGCGCGTATGCGTACCGCATCCCCAATTACATTTTCCATTATATAAATCACTAAAGACTCTTGGGTCGAATTCGAAAAAGCGCTTCGGCAAATACCAAGAAATCGTGTCTCTGCGCAGAGCTCCGTCCGCTTGCGCCCTCTACATGTCTCGCCGTTAGCTGGTACCCGACTCCTACATAGAAAAAAAAGGGATCTCTTTAATTCCTCCCCTTTCGCCCGAAACGCGCAGTTAGACTACTCCGCGTGTATTTATAGACAGGGACGTAAAATATATCTAAGCCCAGGCTTTTATGGTTTTCGGTCCCCGGTAATTGAACATAAAATCTGTTTTTCATGATTGACGGGGTGTTATTGACTGCCTATCACCAATAAAGCTCGTCAACGAATCTTTTAGGAGTCGCGTTGTGCTGGCCGCCCTTCCATATCTGGTCATTTTCTGATGAACGACGCTAGATCTCGCGGGGCATATGCCCTTACACACGCACTCTATATGACTTTGCTCGCTTTATGGCCTTTTGTCTTTCACTTTAGTTTTCGTTTATCGGTCGTAAATTTTTTTCCCTACGCCGGCTTCGTCGATAGCGGCGAAATGTATTGTCCGACTAAATCGATAATATTGATATATTAACTCTCTGTAGCAGGTACATTAATCAGGCTATAATCAAGTCGATACACTGGATCGTTCTTTAATCTACTTATTATTAGTGGTTACGAGCTTATAGAATGATTCATGAAATATTTTTTACTGCAGTTCCAGTGATAAAAACACACTTATAATGGAAGCATATTCATCATCTTTGTTCAGTCATGGCGATTGATATTCAAAAAGGAATTCGTATGTAAAATGTATATAATCACATGCTTCTATTGACTACTAATGAATAAACTTTTGGGGTTGATCATTTTAATTTCAAGACATATTTAATTGAAATAGCTGAAGCTAAAAGTGCAGCATGTCTCATAATTCCGCACTAATAATTAAAATACCATTATGGGCCTATATTTATGAAGTAGTTAGACTGCAATATTTATGTGATTGAAAACATACTTTGGAGTACAAAGTACTTAGTAAGTTGAAGTAATAAAGGCCTATAGTGTAAGTACATAGTTATTAAAATAATGTTGTAAATAGTAAAAGCATATTTACGACAGAGGTTGATTAATCAAATGAACTACTAAAATAACTAAAATAAATTCCAAATAAAAAGCACAATTAAATAAATATTTTATGCTTTAAACAATTTAATCCAACATAAATTTCATTTGTTTTATAACAATACATCCATTATCAGCTATTTCGAATAATTCAATCTCTGTTTCCCACAGGCATCAGAAGCTCCAAATGACCGCAATCTTAAGTAGCTATTTCTTCATTTATCACACTCGGGGTTAAGCACATCATCAAAGGTTTCGCATCGATATATCACAGCGAAGATTAGGCATCAGTGACCGCACAAATCCCGAAAAAGAGCTTCTATGCAAAGCCCCCCCGGGCACACAAGATTCCTCGATGTATATATATGTATCCGGCATCATCCTCATTGTTCAGCAATCCCATCACGCGCGAATAAACATAGCGTCGTTTAAAGCTTTATATTGCACGCAATCATGCTAGACTCTATAGAGGATCTCAAGAAAAGATGGAGCTCGTGCGTCCGCTTCTTTTCATTCAGCGGTGATTTCCCAAATTGCCCATAGACTCGATGCCTACATCCTCTATATATATATATATATATATAATATAAGGCAAGTCCGGTGACCACGCGCGCCATGATTCCGCAGAAATCATTCGAAAGCCGAAATGTCCATAGGTCGAAATGAATAGGCTTGTGTGTGTATGTCTCCCCTTCGTGCCACGTCCAAGTTGCTAGAATACACAATATACCGGGCCATGGATTTGAAAGACACGGAAAGAATGGGAAAGGAAACGGGACTCGAGAGCTGGAGGGTGAAAATGAAAGAGGAAAAAATATTCACCAACGGTCAGTTCGGGTTTTCTCTGGGTCTAAAATGCCACGCGCACAACTAGAGGGAGGACTCGCGCGAGAACGAGAGAGAGAGAGGGAAAGAAGGTAAAGGCGTCTCGATGATGGCTCAGCCGTCCGCTCGATCGGAGATTGGGGTCACCCAATTTTTCACCTCTCCTCTTCATTCTCTCCCTCCTTCTTCTTTCCCTTTTTTTTTTGCTTCTTTTCTTCCGCAGTGTCGACCCTGGCGCGCGCGTATTATACACGTTCATACACAGACACTCATACAGTGTTAGAAGATCACAGGAGAAATGTTTAGGGTGGAACGTATCCCTGAAATTTGGGTCACCGGCCAATCGATATCGTACGAGCCCAACTTTTCGTGTTCCCGTCAATCGAACGTGCTAGTGTTGAATAGAATGGAGGGAATAGAACGAGACGAGAAAAGTGGAAACATGCTATATAGGAATAATATATTTGCAGAGAGAAAGAGAGAGGGGGGGGGGATGAGGGAGAGAAAAGCATAAGTAGATCGACGTTTGTCTCCAGGTGCTAACGGTCGGGAGATTCATTCGCGTGTCGACCGTTTTCATAAAAAATTCATACTGACGTTGAACATTTTTCTCTCAATCTTTCTAACTCTCTCTCTCTCTCTCCCTTCTCTCTCTATTACTTTTTTCATACGTGTGTAAGATCAGTTTTTATGATTTTTCAGGTCGCTTATATTGCTTTCATATTTCCCTATTGTTGGATGAAACTGAGTTATTGGTTTTACGAAGCAGCACCGGGCTTTTTTTCATTGACTTTATTTTCTTTTAATTGATTGAAAGGAAACTTATATTGACTTTGAAAATTACTCACAATCACTATTTGTAGTTGCGTCTTGTACACGCAACGCGTAACTGAATTATTTTTGTATATGGATCACAAGTAGTGGCGTTATATTTTTTTTAGCTGCCTATATAAGCGACGTAGAAAATATCGAGCAATGAACACCGGGTGCACAATATGAACGAAAGCTTTTCAAGTGTCGACAGCTTTTCTGTTTTCCATAAATTTTTTTAAAAATTATTCTTCTTTGCTAAAACGTAAGATGTGGCGATGTCACTGGATATTCCAAAGTTCCGTTGATTAAGAAATACATAATGCAGCTTTAAGTCGAAAACTCGGTAAATTTTAAAACTTGATTATTGGTCTTAATTATTGAATGAGTCTAAATGGTTGGATTATATTGAAATCAATATTAAATCTAGTCTGTTTCAGCATTAAATCATTCAAGATTGTATCTGTCTATTGCAAGAAGATTA
This sequence comes from Megastigmus stigmatizans, assembly GCA_900490015.1. Classification (NCBI taxonomy): domain Eukaryota; kingdom Metazoa; phylum Arthropoda; class Insecta; order Hymenoptera; family Megastigmidae; genus Megastigmus; species Megastigmus stigmatizans. Next base: position 15,596 of record UELV01002307.1, read on the forward strand.
TAATTTAATTCGAACTTGTGGTATCCATTATTCATTCCAAAAATCATACATAATTAATCCATGTACCATGTATACATATTTTATAAAAAGAATTCTCTCACAGCATTAAAAGGGAAATAAATTAAAAAGAAATCAATCGATAAACAATATTTGCTCATTAAATTTCAACTCTGGATACGTTTATCATAAGCTTTATCCTCTCCATAATAAAAAATGGCTCAGCTAAATCTCTCAGAGAACATTTTCAGCGTCCTAAGCCCTCCTGAAAATCGATAAATATATACGCTCTCCTCCCACGTATTCTCCCTCACTCTCTCTCTCTCTCTCCTCTCCTCTCTCTCTCTCTCTCTCACGCTTATCGCTTTAAATTTTGCCTCTCGCTCGACTCTATCAACAGATAAAGTTGCTTTCCTAAGGCGCGCACGCACACAAATACCGGCTTCCTCCTGCCTCCCTATAAAGTCGCGAACTCGCTAAGGGATTTCCAGAGCGAAGACTGAGCGATATATATCCACTGCAAAACCGGAAAGTCCAGCGAGACAGGCCGTGGAGCAGAGGAGAAAAAAAGGAAAAAGAACAAATGAGCGGCAGAGTGAGAGATGTATTCGTAGCGATTCAGAGCTCCGGCTCTCAGATAAATTTGAAAAAGGAGAAGCTAAGGAAGGCGCAGAAGTACTACTACACCGGGGGTAGATAGAACGCATGTGTTTCGAGATAAGGGCGAGATGAGCGGGAGAGAGAGAGAGAGAGAAAGTGAACGAAAGCCAGAAGAAGGATAAGCTCGAGACGAATGGGCCAGTCACGCGATTCGGATGCGCGCAGAGACCCTTCAGCACTCGCGCCCCGTACAACGCGCCTATATATGTATATATGCCTTCCGCACACCCTCGACGCTTGCCACCTGACTACATTTTCTACTCTCTCTCTCTCTCTCTCTCTCTCTCTCTCTCTCTCTCCAAAGTTCTCTTCTTTCTTCTGCCTCGCTCCACTTTTCTGTGTCGCGCCATTCCCCCCTGCCCCCCATCCCTTCGTGTATTTTTCAGGCCGAAAATCGTACGACCACGCACGATTCACGCGCGGTATGTTACGCAGTCGTGCTCCACATAAATATGTACAAGTGAAAAAAGGCACGCTGCTCGCGCAACGCTGACAGGCTTCTCGTGGAAAAAGGAAGAAAAAAAACCTTGTAAGCATTACTCCTTCTCTCTCTCTCTCTCTCTCTCTCTCTCTCTCTCTCTCTCTCATCGAATGAATTTATGGCTTTTCCTTCATACCTCACATGTCATCTGTTCCGAGCGACTACTGTACGTTCATTTATTTTCTCTTTTTCTCGTAAAAGCACATAATTTATTGTGTTGTTTGTATTCGATTTTCTCGGATATAAGGTGGTACGTGCATGTACAAAATGTTTTCCCAGATTTTTCGCCTTACGCGTCCGTTCAGTTGTTTGTGTTACTTGGATATTCTCAAAGTTCGTTTGCTATAGGGGTTGTAAAGGGTATATTACCTCTAATATTGTTGTGGGAGGATGTTATTGTGAAGGGAAAGATCAAGGGCTTGAATGACAATTGTCAGTACTTGCTTTGCATACAAATACAAATTGCAACATTACAATACGAAATTGAGCGTAAGATATGACAATTGCGATTCTTTACCTTGAAATCGACTAAAAAATCTTTAAAAATTCATACTAGAGCAATTCCTTATAATTATAAAAATTTATAAATTTATCTCACCAATATATTAGAAAAGCAAATGCATGGATAAGCAGCTAAAACAATGATGGATTGTGTTAGGAAACTATACAGTAGATGACTATCATGAATTGCACGAGGTACCAAGCACATACATCTCGAATACCATCTGGAGATTCCAATGAAAACTAATTATGAGAGCGTTATTAGTAGCAGAGACGTGAATCATCGATTTCGCGATCATATGTTAGCTTTAGCCTATCGCCCTGTGCCAAATGAAATATTGGAGTAGCGTTCGGTCAATTTTCCCGTTTACATTGATATTTGATTATCCTAGAAGTCCACTGTTCTCTGAAATTAATGACTCGTCTGATAGCTTCTCCTATTCCGACTGCTTACAAGCCTCGTCATTCTAAGATTTTACATATTATTAATTGACAAAACTATTTACATTTAATTCAGAAAACTATTACATTTACTATTGCTAACCATTGAATATTTTTTGTTAAACTTAAAATCGTCCTTTAATCCCAAATGATAGCCTGATTAATTACAACGAAAAATATTCCAACACAAGGCAAGACGAATGGTAATTGCTCAAACACATTATCCCGGCTGATATATTCGCTTCTGGCTGGAGCGTATCGTCGAAATAAAATTTAAATACAGACGAGAGCGAGTGTCTGAGCGAGAACTCCCGAACAAGATGAATCAGAAAGTTACACACAAACTTCACGACCCATTTTCAGATATATACGCATTAGAGTCGGTTCGCTCGTCGAGTGAGAGAGAGAGAGAGAGAAAGCTCTCGGGTACAAATGATCGTGCTCTATCTCGTAACTTCGATCTGCATCTAATCGAGAAAATTATCCCCCCGACTCCCTAGAAAGGCCCTCTTTCCCTTCTTGCCTGTTAGACGCTCGGCTCTCTCACCGAGAGAATTCGCAAGCACGTTTTTAGCATTGCGAAACTTTGATTTTGAAAGTTACGGGCGAAGGCGCGATTGCCGCGCCGCGGCTTTAGCAGATTAAAGCTCGTAGTTTAGTGAGGCTGGGCGATCGTCCCGTTTGTTTGTTTCCTTCGCGGTTGTAGCCTGTGCAGCAGTGGCAGTAGCAGCAACGTATACTCGGCGAGTCGCCAACCAGCCGCGACGTATGTACCGCCGCCGCTGCACAGGACGGACCCTCGGAGTACACAGTTGTGTCCTTAGCGCGAGCGAGTGAGCGAGCATAAAAAGCCATGCAGAAGAGGAGCAGGCGGCAGCGGCACACGCGTGCTGCAGAGCAGCAGAGGCGAGTGAGTTACGCTCAGGATGGCCCCAGACCACTCGTAAAGATGTCCTCTGCTGCTTTCGCCCCCTTTTTCTTGCGGGGATCCAAGAGCAACGCACCGCCTTCTCGTTCTCCGTTCTCTCATTTCCACTGTCTCTTTTTCCACCTCCTCCGAGCCTTTTCCTTTCTCTCTCCCATATTTTGCCTCGGCTTTCTGTCTCTCGCTTTTTGCCTCTTCTCTTCGCTCTTCTCTTCGCTCTTCTCTCTTACCCTGACTGCTCGCCTGTTTTACAGATTCGTAAACTCGACGAAAATGCAGAGCTAACAAAGTATTTTTTTTTTTTTTCAACATCTGTAATTTAGGTTTAGGGGGAGGGGAGGGGGGGATTTTCGAGAAAAAAGGTTTTCCAGAGATTTTCGCATTAACGCTCCATTTAAGAAGTTCGGCTCTCCCACTCCTCCTCGAGGGTACAGATAAAAAAAGAAACTCGCGCTCGGATAAAACTTGAGTAAGTGCATTACTTTTGCACGCTGAGAGTCATGAATTTTTTCCTTAAAAGAATTGTTTAAAAGGAATTCGGATCAAGTTATTGGCATTACATTTATTCCTTTCACGGGTAAAAATAATCTTCGTAATACTTGTATATCATTTTACATTTTTTAATCGTCCTAAAAGGGATATTTTTATTGTTCAAATATATCTAAAAATACTTTTTTTGCACACGAAGTATTTGCCTACATGAAAAAATGATTCTGTCTAAGGTAAAAATTATAATTATATAACACTGCAATTTTCACTTTGGACTGGATAGGCAAATATATATAGAATAGTTTTTATTATGTATAAGCACTGCAGCAAGACGCCAGATCAGATAAAAAATTCTGATGAGCCTGATCTGAGCGGCAAGGCTATTACTCGCTATACTATAAGACCTCTAACAAAGTGCATAACGTGATCTCGTCAAACTTTGATATAGCTAACTGAATTTAGGGCTTAACCATTGAGACGCTATAGTAAAACCTTATAAAGTTTTGCGCTTACGTACGTACGGAGTTAGCTCAAGGTTATACTCGTAGCGAAGCAGTGCAGTTGATAGTAAAATAATATTATAGATATGAGAATAAAAATATTTATGTACTTTTAACAACGTCGTGTCTTTTAAGCTATAAATGAATAATTGAATGTTTGGGATTAAAATGAAGTCACTTTAATGTTGGGGGGTGTTGTCATAAGGCTTCGATCAAGGCTTGACATTCTATACCACTTAGGGTTGAAATATTGAGATACCTAGGATATACCTTGTTACCGCGTTGTTACGCGTCGGACACGACCAAATATCATATTAATGCATCGCGATTAGTTGGGATACCCGAGATGGACTCGAGCGAACGCCTTAAACGATTTTTCATGGGATGCGTATTTTGTATCAGTTTATTATTTTTTTTTAATCATTCTTCTTATCTTATCTTTTTTTAAATAGTTTATAGGATATGTTCTATTAATAAAAAGAAAGGACAAAAGATATCTATTAATATCCATTTAAAATTTCCTCAGAATTTTCAATTTTATCACTTCATTTTATGGAGGTAAATAGAACAAACATTTTCGTCTTTCCCTCAAAATCACATATTTTCTTTTATCATCTACTAAAACGATTCTAATTGATTTCCGAAACTCACATATATCTCTTATACTTTACACCGTGCTACATTTCTCATAGCGATAAAAAGCCATATAAAAGAATGCCTCTCAACTCCCCTCGAACGCAAGCAAGAAAAATGACTGGCAAATGGCGAAAAAATCGGCCTTATTTATCGAACTTGTTCAAAATTAACGAATCAAATCAATCTCGTAAATCACCACCATCCCCCTCTCGACCCAATACATTTTTTTTCGCGCACGCCCTATTATTTGAAAACCCATGTGTATTAAAGCCTCGTTTATAGCGTACAATTTTTTTTTTCACGATTTATTTCTCACGTCGCGTGCTCGATGCACGAGCCGCGCAGCCGAAACTATTATCACCGCAATCTTTTATATCAAGCTTGTGTTGCCCTAACGATCTTGCGGACTCGATTCGATTAGCGCATAGCGATTAGTCTTTTCAACGGCTCGCCACCCTTCGCTTCGCTCGCAACCGTTCTATACGTATACAAAACAAGTGCGTGTAATCGCTGAAACAAACGAGAATAAAGGTGCGCGACGGCATGCATTTGATGAAAGGCCGAAAATCGAAAGGAGTGGAGGCGCAATCTCGCGAGCCTAACCAATCGATGAATATAACCGTTCTTCGTGGGCCGCGCGTTGCAAAAGTCCGTCCGCAGGAAAGTGGGTGGGGTATTATAAGGTTTATAACTGGGCTGGTAGAGGCTAGGCTGGACCTTCATTTTCCGGTCCGAGAGGCTTGCGCACGGAATCCTCGGCGAGTATAAGCTGCACGAGCACGCCGGGCGCGCGCTCGCGAAAGAAAGGGATGAACCAACAGAGAGAGAGAGCGTGCAGCTCTGTATTGAGGTTTAAGAGGAATAAGGCTGAGGGAGAAAGCGAGAGAGAGAGAGAGAGAGAGAGAGAGGGCAGGAAGGAGGGAAGGGAGGAGGGAAGGAGTGGAAGGAGGAAGCTCAAAGGACGATGTAATCCGAGAGTATGTAGCTCTCTCCGATGTAATATACTGGAACTTACGTCGTGAGCTTGAGCCTTAAACTTTAAGGGCTCGGAGAGCTTGTTACGAAATGAGCCGGGTTTACAGGCACTAAAATGTTGATTGGAATCCCGGCGATCGTGCACCGCGGCGGTCTCTCTCTTCTCTCTCCTCTCTCTCTCTCTCTCTCTCTCCTGCTCCTCGGCTTCCGTCGCACATTCCCGCGCCACCCGCCTTTCCTGCCCTCTCGCATACACCTGCACGGCCGTGCACGATGCGTGCACTCCTATATAGCTCGCGACGAGTTACACGCAGCCGAGTTTTGCTGGGGAAAAGAGCGAGAGAAAGGCTGAAAAGTGAGTTGTAGAGGTGCGAGAAGAGAAAGCGGAAAAAGATAAGGGGATAGAGCGACGTAGCGAGTATATATGTGAGAGCTGGGTTTTAATGCCTGCAGCGGGCTTTTGGGAAAAAAATCGATGACTTGACTGAATGTCATTTTTCGTTCTAGCCTATTAAAAAAGTGTATTGTTCAGATGTATTTCTCCCGTCATAACTACGATTATTTGTACAATAGTTCGTATTATTGGTAAAAATGAAGCAATTAGGATTAATTTTCTTTATTTTTCGCACTTTACCGTCAGATTCTGATAAACTAGCGATTTCTCTAAGCTTTTTTTAAATATCGAAACAATAGCACATGGTTCATTCGTGCATCAAACTATTTATAAAACTGCTAGTACATATCTTTGATGCAAAACAATGCGTAATGCAATATTACAATAGCTCGACAGTACACAGCAGAATCGTACGTATTACGTTACAAATATTGTATACGCCTAACGCCGAGCGACGCATTATCATATTCGTTCGTAGCCTGGCAAACCTATCGTTTATTTCTGAAACATCGGTAAACTGAAACAGTATAGGTAAAAATGAAGAAAATGGCTAACTAGTAAAAAGAGGTGACGCGAGAGCGAGAGAAGGAGCATGTGCACATGTGCACCTGTGTGTGTGTGTGTGTGTGTGTGGATGAGCGAGGAATGCAGCATCCAAGGGATGAACGAAATCCAGCGTGGGAGGCTGCCTTTCACCCGCCCGACCAAGGGTGGATATATGGATGTATATGTATATACATATACATGCATGACATATAGCGGAGAAAGCACTAGCGCGCGCGAGCTTGGAGCATATAGATGACGCGCTGCAACGAGCGCGCACCGCGCCTACATATATATATATAACAGCTTTTTCGATGCATACCGGGCATTGTGAAGTGCGCGTTTGCTCCCCTTCCCTCTCCCTCCTTCCCCCCTTCCTCTCCGTACAGAATAGGGAGCGAACGGAGAAAGAGAGAGAGAGGGAGGGATATGACGCTCGGAAGGGACGCGTACTACGTGTATATATACACATACTGCAATGTATATGCAGGGCTGGGTTATATACATATATATATATACAGGAGTGCACGTGTGCACATGTAGATGCAGACGCGCAGTGTGTACACCGTCGATCCTGACCTAGCGCAACCCGACTCCCTATATATACACACATAGAGAGGGAGAGAGAGAGAGAGAGAGAGAGAGAGAGAAGGGGGTAGAACCGCAGAGCGGATGCGTGCTGCAGCCCGTGCATATATACGTACACGAGTGCACGTATAGAGCCGCCCTTTTTCTCTGTCACTCGCTCTCCTCGTTCATTGCTCCCTCTTTCTCTCTCTCTCTTTCTCTCTCTCTCGGCCCCGTACCCACTACTACTCATCCTCTTTACCCACCAACCCGGCCGCGTGCTTTTCCTCTTCCTCGCTCGCAGGCTTACGCTTATTATCTATCCGACCTCCCTTCGCTCGCTCTCTTACCGTCTGTTCTTCTTCGAAATATCGCATTGCAGGCCACGAGAGAGCGAAAGGTGGCGTATACGAAGCCGAGACATTCTTGCACCCACGACGCAGCCCAGCCTATGGCGTTTCTCCTCTTTATTTACCATTTTTGTTTAGCCACGTGCTCGGATGTTTGAACTGTGTTTAGGAGCCAAGTGTTGTTAGGTTGTAGGTTGCAGGTTGTAGGTTGACGTGACAAATTGACGCGGTTGTTTGTTATATTTGCTTATCATGCGGAAGTCTCGGATGTTTACATTGCGAAATGTATGAAATTGGAAATGATTTACTGATTGCACATTGTCTCCGAAAATGTGTAGATATTACTATACGCGAATATAGCTGCATTGTAATATAAATTTTATGGTCAAAGTCTAGCTCATGCTATAGAAAATCAAAAACGGGACGGATAAGCTTTTGGTTTACTTTGTAAATAGGATTTTACATAAAATTTTATCTACGTTACAATTTTCAATCGATAAAAGACATGTTCTTAATAATCACTTCATACGTTTACGTTTACGACTCTTTTAGATTTTCAAAGTATATTTTAATAAATAATTATTTAATTGTTAATTTGCTGTTGACCAAGAACCTATATTATAATTTTATACTGAAAATTCAATGTAATCATCCAACAGCGATAACAAGCTATATTTTCTCTACGAAATTTCGTATTAATCCGCCAACGAGCACGTGGTAGCCTTTTACGCTCTAACAATTTAGACTTCTTTTTTTCAGTTTGATGTTTCTCAGCAAATACCCTGGTTATGAGTGCAATTTTTTTCAAAAAAAATTTAAAGACTTTATTGAAGAATACATTGGGGTTTCAATTATCTAAAACTGATATTAAAAAATATATATACAAGTTTTAATTACACGTGAAAAAAGTGAACATAGTATATTTAAATAGTGTAAAAAAATATATCAATTTCAAGCACTATCGTATAGACATTTACAGAAACTTTATACCGCATACGTCCATTTATCGGGGAATAAATTCAGTCAATCGAAGTAGTAAGAACCAAAGGAGTATAAAAAATTCCAGTTTAATAATGTCTTGAGAAATACACAGTGATCGGATATTTAAAAAGTTAATCTTACAATTCGTCAAAATTAAAAATCAATAATTAATTTCAACAACTAATTAAAAACAAAATAATCTAGCCGCTGGAATATTTCCATAATTAATTATTTTTAACGTCCGAGTTCGACTCACTCCATTTCCGCGTCGCGGCATCGCCCCATCACGAAATTCTCCCTTTACTTTTTTTTTTCCATTCCCCTTTTACTTCTCTTATGCGCCTATCTTTTCTCCTATTTCCCTTTCCATTCCACGTCCCTTCAGCAACTTCCAATACCTTTCCCTTCGACTCGCCCGCTTTCTCATCTCTCTCTCTCTCTATCTCGAATTTTCTCTTTTATTTCTTCTTTGTATTCCATCTTCGATTCGGGTTTTCGCCCAACCACTTTTGCTCCTGAATTCTCTCTGTCTTTTCCCCCTCGCTAGCTGATCTTTTTTTTTCCTTTCAGAGGGCTAAAGAAAAAAGAATGCTCGCGAGCGCGCGCGAGTGAGAGTGAGAGAGAAGCGCTGCAGGGTTCAACCACCACAGATATTCGCGAAATGCAATACAACACGTGCAACGTTGGGCGCGGCGCTATAAAATGTGTGTACACACACACACACACACATACCTTATTTATATACATACGCATAGCTAGGTGCACTGCGCGATGCAGCAACACGCGGGATGCGCACGAGGGATGAATCGCAACGGACACGTACGCGACACACGGACCAACGTCTGTGTTGGTGTTGATGGTGGCGCGCGCGCGGAGGGAAATATGAACGCTTTATTAAGTAGATTAGCCGAGAGGATCGAGCGTCGGCGACGGCGAACTATGGCCTCGTGAATTCGTGAATTTGTCGCTACGATGATTTGTACATAAAATCGGCGCGCGCAAAAGCCCCAATGAATGCCTAATTACGAAATCGATGCATCCCTCCTGCTGCTGCTGCAGTGGCGAATAGTTATGTGCACGGCTTGCGAGGATATTTGCGCGCATGGGAGAGAGAGAGAGAGAGAGAGAGAGAGAGATAGAAGAGCGAAGGGGACGAATGGTATATATGCGAATGATGCGTTAGTCATGGGGTGGCGATTTTACGCGCGGCGATGCCGTTATATGCCGATATGGCTA
>UELV01002309.1:0-18690 GCA_900490015.1 Megastigmus stigmatizans
ACAATGGTAATTTCTTATCTCATTTCAATTTTCAAGTATTTTTATTTTAACAAAAGTTTGTAAGAATAAAAATTTTTACTTCTACCATTAATTCACATTGCGTTTGAGGAAGACGTTGTTTTTCACCAGCGCAGTTTTATCTTTATGCATTTCTCACATTTTTCTTGGGCCTCGGTTACGAAAATCGGATCTATGATATTTAGAGAAAGGCTTAACAACTTTCTACGGCTATGCACACATTGTACACGTAATTCTTTGCCAAAACCGATATGGAGTTTACGTAAACAATTAGCAGGCGTAACTTTCAGATTTCACATTACTCAATGAGATTTTTTTCCCTTATCACATATTCTGACCGACTTCAATGTTATTGTTCAGAGTCGCTGCAGTTTAAAGAAAACTACTTAACTAATAGGCAAAACTACACACAATCGCTCTGACTTTCCCTGTAGAATAATTTACTTTGCTTCGTCTTATAAAAATAATCGCTATTGTTTCACGGATCATTGACTTTAAGGTGATTCGAGTTTAGTTATTCCTACACGCTTGTAAAAAGTTTGCACATTACGCAAAATGCTTATTTTGTTCGGGCTGCTTTTTATTTATATGGGAACGTAACTAATGTTCATTATTAGGAATTTACATTCATGTTTATATAAAATATGTCATTGCTTGAAAATTAATTATGTGTGATTATTAATTTCCTTGATTTCTCTGTTTCAGATATAAGTCAAGATGACGAGCATAGTCGCAACGTTAGTTCATGGCTACAGGGATGTGATGGAAAATAAAGCCGGTAAGTTGTCAAACTTCCTTTTTAAAGCTTTTAAAATAATCTCAAAAGCTTAATTTCCTACCTTGATCTACATTTGTTACAAAAGCTTGTTGAACAGCAAATGGACGGTGCAAATTATTAACGTCAACTTTGTAAACAATACATAAGCTATTTTTATTCGGTGATTCAGAAATATATAATTCACATGCAAATGTGCACCTGCATATTAAAGACACAAAGCGATCATTTCTTTAATGAAAATGACATATTTGTTGATGATCAATCAGATTAACTATGCAAACAAATTAATTTTTTCATCTACTTTCCAAACTGATAAATCGTTACTTGCATCACATGATTAACGAATTTAAATAGCGCGGCATCGATGCATTCATACTGTCGTGACTGATGGAACTCGATTTTCGCCCGTGCGAGAAATAACTTACGCAGCGCCAAACTGGGCAAAAGATCGGCGCACTGTGGCCTACATTATGCGCTGACCTTTATTGCGCTCGAGTCTCGAATTTTTTTTCTTCTCTTGCCAATTTCGCAAGTCCCTCTCGCGCCGTGCGAGAAAAAAAAAGAAAGAATAACACGCGGACGTAAGTCCCTGGGGGCGTCTTCAAGAGATTCTCTTTCTCTATTTCGCTCTTTTTTTCTTCTCTCTTTCTTTAAAGTCTCTCTCGCGCGCGCAGCGTTTCTGTTTGCTGGGCGCGTTTTCATTTCTTCTTCTTCTTCCTTTTTTTTTTGGTTTCGGCGAGCCTCCTCATATATTGACTTTGGTAGAGTCGCGCGAGAGAGTTTTCCGGGTTCCTGTGCGCTTCCAACCTCGAGATTATTGCGTTTGCCTTCGGCTAAAGTTCGCCGGTCCTCTTCTTCTTTACCTGCTTTTTTTTTCTCTCTCTCTCTCTCTCTCTTTGTTGTATCTTATACCTCTTACGGCAGTCGTTTTGCGCAACGCTGTAGCGTTAAGCCAGCGACATCGACGTTTTTAGCTTAAAATAAGGTATGTATTGTTGAAATTTACGTTTTGCGCCAGCAAGGAATTATTTTAGGTTCTTCCCGAGAACGATGTTTTACTAGAAATCGGATCAAATTATTCGTTGATAAATCGTTTTATTTCAATTCAAAAACAGTTTGAAATGAAATTCTGCCGTGGCAAAGTGAGTTGTTAAACAAAACCGGTATCCTCTATTATAAATTAATCCTTGTTCACAAGAGGATGAGCTTGTAAAATATGATTCTATTTGCTCTTTCGCCGTCACGTCAATTTAATTAGCGGGCTGGCAAAAGTAGGAAATGTGCTCCAGTTACTGTAGCAAACTTGCATTAAGAAAACTACTTTGCCTGTTGACACTGGCATCATGACCTGGCTGTACTCCTTACTTTGGCAAACAGAGACGCTTAAGCTGATGCTGGAAATCCCGTTAAAAAATACCCTCTATCACGTAGAAACTCTCTTGGATTGAGATAAAATTAATCATGTACCTTGCAAGTGTCAATTGCGGCGTGTTTCAAGTTAACGAAACTAACATTATCTAAGAATCACCATGTCGGTGTGAGTTTTTCGAAACTCGTTACAGTAGAATTGTCCCGATCAAGGATTGAGAAAAACCGCACCTTTATTTCGCTAATAAAAGCAGGCCAATACTTATAATAAGAAAGTTTAAAGGACGCGGAGAGCGGATCGAGAGCGCGCCTTGGTCAATGAAAAGGGAAACAACATTAAAGGCTGCGCGCTTGTAACTGATTACGCATTGAAAATCAAGAGATAATTCAAGTTCAGGTTCAAAGGATTTTAAGTGGAACGAGAATATCGTTGCATTTGCTTATGAAACACTGGCTATATGGTCGCCTCCAAGGAAATAGAAAGTTTATATTCGTCAGTTTCGAGATTTACCTATTGCTCTCTCACGCTTGTCTCTCCGATTTCCAATTATTGCATTGCTTACTTTTTATATTGTTCGTCTTTTTATATCGAAACACGTTTTTTTTTTAACAAATTGCAAATTGTGCACATAAAAAAGAAATGATTCCAAAAGCTGTGTAAGATTGAAATTACAATCGTAACCGATGTTATTGATCGATCGACTTGGAGCAGTCGTAGTAGCGTTCGAAGTCCTGTTTCGAATCACGGCTTATCATCATGCCCTTGTTATACTCAACTCGAAAGTATCAACCCTCATGAATAACCACAAAGTCATCGACCCATCCCAAAAACTGGCTCGAAGTAAATAACAGCCAAGCCCATCGATATACACACGCGACATAATCAAACGATGAATCGCCTGGTTGGATTCGTCTGGACGCCTCTCGAACGATCGGCTCGCGCTTTTTCAACTGCGATCGCGCCGCCGCCACCGTCGCCATAGTCTCGCGAGCGCGCGCGCGCGTGTGAAAGTAGCCCGACGCGTTTCGCGCTACGAGCAAACGTATAAGGCTCTCGCGCGTCGGTCAGCATTGTTGCGACACGCTTAAATACTCGTGTCGTCGCGTAACACTTTTTTTTCTTCTCCTTCTCTCTCTCTGACTTTGTGCACGAGCGCGTGATTTTGCGTGTTCGGTTTTCGGGCTCTCGCGTATGTACAATGTGTGTCCCGAGGGTATATGCTCACGCGCGCACTCGCGACCTTGGGGTTTTCTCTCTTGCAGGAGTGCGCGCCGCGCGATGACTTGCACTTGCCCGAGAGGATGGAGATGATGATTATGAGCGGTATGATGATTCTAGTGGGTAGCTTCTTTAAGGTTGGATGGCCTGTGTGTGTGTGTTTATATATAGTTGAAGCCGATCTTTTTTTTCTCTTCTCTGAAGTCCTTGCAGGGCTGCGACTTGAGCGTGTGCAATTGCTTCGGTGGCTTCGCTGCTGCGCACAGCCGTTTTCGAAACTGGGATTTTCCGAGATAATTTTCTCTTCAATTAGTCGAGAGAAGTTGCGTCGAGAGTTATGTCGATTTACAGTTGATAATTAGTTTAGATGTATAGTGCGGTTTGCTCAGATTTTTTGCGCGCTCACCCTTCGAGGTTGATATATATATACTGCGAAAACAATAAAAGAATGCGGTAATCTCTCGCGCAAGTCGGATAATAAGCTTTCCAAGCGCGCCAATTTCGTCGCATGATTCATATGAAACTGAATCAACAAAGGTGCCACTGCAGCCTCTTTGGTATTCAAATGTTTTTTTGTTGTTGAAATTGTCCTATCTCCAGCGAAGAGGTTCGCTCGTTATCTAATGCCGCTTTTAAACGTGTATTATATTATATCAGATTCTTTTTTATCCTTTGTACCCGTAAGCAGAACGGCGATAATCAGTAAAAGTTATGCGTACGTAAGAGCAGCGCGGCTTCGTTGATTGGCGGCGCGGACAGGACGAAAGCGCTCCAAAATTTTTCAATTCGAATCGCGAATTATGTAAGCCGCAGCGTACGAATCTAACGTTGCTAGAAGCCTCGAGGTGGTTGTCTCATTATTAAGAATAAGTGTTGATAAATAAATTATACGGATACAAATCTTTAGATTGTGTGCGTGACTAAGCAGCTTTTTCGAAGTCGGGAGTGGCAAAGTGACTAAATCTGTAATTTTTACAACTTTGACATTCATTAGCTAGAAAAATGTTGTAATTAGGTTCGTGCGCTAAATTATGATTTAGTAAAGAGCATTGTTTAAGACTTAAATTTGCAACTTTTCTTTTCGTTGGGTACACGTTTAAAAGTGAATAACTTTAACGAGAAACCGTTGAAGGTTTATCGTTTAATTACCTCAAAGTAGAAAATTATTTCAACTAGTACGAGCCAATTGTTATGTATGTAGTACATACCTAACAGTCTATACCTGAATTTCAAGCTCGAAAACTTTGTAGTATAATATCTGAATTCAATAACGAACAAAAGAGCATAAATATGCGCTTGGAAAGAGAAACAGACGCGATACCGTAAACTAGCAGAGAACCAACAGAGCAGCCTTTTAAATCAAGTATCGTCAATCGTCAAAAATCATTGGATCGATTAATGAAAGGATCGCCAAAAATGGGGCCAATTACACATCAATAACGTCGCAGGACCGCTAAGCTTATGACCAGCAAACTCTTGCGCTGCAGATGAAAAACTGCGCGACCAAGTAGGAAAAGTGGTACTAAAAAAAAAAAAAAGACGAAAGAAGAGGAGGAGGAGGCAAAGGACTTTTTGACGAGGAAGCGACTCCTCGAGCTTCCCTCTCACTCTAAGAAAGTAAACTCTCGAAGTAAAGTTTCCGTCGCGGCAATTAACCCGAGTTCGAAGTCCATCGAAGCGTCTGATTGTCTCTCTCTCTTTCTCTTGACTTTGCTTTCCTCCATGCACACATAGGACGAGGCGGAAAAAGATCGAAAGAAGATAATTAAGAGAGGAGCCACTAACTGAAAAATTTAATCGAGATAAGAGGAAAATAATCCTCGCCGCAGCGATTTATATTCGCTGCATTAGCGATTTTATTATATATACGTATAAGTGGAGAAAAAATTCGCAGCTATAGGTATAAGGCATCGATAGCGGAAAAACGTGGAAATGCTCGTACCAGGGATATATTTAATGGCGTTGAAATTAAACGGAGTCTTTTTTTGCCTTGCTGCGTTTCTTTTTATACGCTCTGCGTCGTGCATCAAGTTAGAAATTAATCTCAAGCCTTCTGGTTGGGGTAGAAATCAATTTAAAAGCTACCTGAAATTACGTTCGTTTTGTCTATTAATGACTGTGAATATGATATTATACTTGGTTACTAAGTCAGTGTCTAATCGTTTCTAATTGGTGTAGCATATTTTCGAAATAATGTTTAACGATAATTTTCTTGCTACTGCTTTTAAAAAACTACACCGAGACCGAGACTGGCTAGTTTTATGTCAAGGCTTCGCTATAATACTCTGTGTTTTAAATAAACTTTCATAAGCTTTCATATGAGCCCTTTATATACCTTTGAAAAATAATCGTGCAACAGGGATGAATTACGAGGGCTTTTTTGCTTAAATTGTTTCTTCAAATGACGGGATACTTCAAATTGGAGTCAATTATATTTTAAACATTTCGAAGGCGAATGCTTACTTCCAATAATACATTTGAATCTCTGTGAGAAAGAATAGCACGCAAAGTAAATAAATATAAACTAACTTTTTATGAAAATAGCAAAAAATGCAGTAACTTCAGTTTTCTTATCGTACTATATTATTATAAACGTTTCCTTAAAGTCGCGTGTAACAATTTTTAATATTATTTTACATATTTTCCTCATTATTAGGTACTGTAATATTTCGTGATTAGCCAAAGGTCAACATGTTTTTTTAATCGTTTTTTCCATATTTTCCTCGTTATTACAAAATTATTACTGTAATATTTCGTGATTAACCAAAGGCCAACCTCTATAGTTTTTTTTAATCGGTTTTGCTTGCTAATCATAAGCGTTTAATACCCTGTGTTCTCTCCATTATAAGCATACAATGTTCCTCTCTCTAAAAGAAACTAAACAACTACTGCATGTTTACCTCTCAGAAAGCCGCCGGAAATCCAATTGGCGAAGCCCGCGGGCCACTTGTATAACAACGACACCTTTTCATAGCTTCTAAAGCACCTTTTCATCCCCCACCAATTATTCTACAAACAGCCAAGTTTTCTTCTCCGCCCCTGCAAGAGTATATGTGTATGTACATCGACACATGCGCATATATTCTCTTTCTCTCTCTCTCTCGCCATCGACAACCTTCGTCGTCGCCTGTTTCTCTTCCCGTCTGATGCACCATTTGAAATTAAGGTCTCTCGCACGAGATGCGTCGCGTCGCCTGTGGTACGCGACGCGCACGTAATGTCCTTTTGCCACGTAATCGGCAAACCAAGTCTCCTATACTTATACGTATATATATCTACTATCGCACACACGGATACGAGGCAGGTCAGCACGTGTGAGCTTTAGAAGTGTGTGCGCGAATGCTCAACCGCGTTTACATAATTTTTAGTCGGTTACCCGATAAACTCTCTACTCTACGCTTCTCTTTTTCTTCTCTCTCTCTCACTCTCTCACTTGCTCACTTAGTGCTCGCACGTGTGTGTGTCTATGTGTGTGTGTGTGTGTGTAGTCTTCCTTTTTACCTCTGCCTCATCTTTTTTTCCACCCCCCTTTTAAAGCTTCTATTCAGTAAGTTCAAGAGACGAGTTGCCGCCACTGCTCCGCTGCTTTGTCGTGTATCGCTCGAGTGGCTCGTTCAGTCTCTTTCTCCCTCTCTCTCCCTCTCTTTCTCTCTCTCTCTCTATCTCTCTCTCTCTCTTAACCGAGAGAATGTGCGGGCGCGTTGACCCTTTTTTTCGGCTGGGATTTTTTCGCGTCGTTTAAGACGTACACCTGCCGTCACACGTTTTTCGTCCTTTGTTTGGACAAAGCTCTTGACATGCTTTTTCCCCCTCGGGAGAATATAGCGTTGATCGCGCATGAAGAAGAAGATGGCTTAATGATCTTTTAAAAACTTGAAGATCATCATCGCGATGCACGCGAGATTGATTTTTTTTTCACGCGGAGGAAGAATGTGTGTTCTTTTGCATTCCTTTATGAAACTGAGGGAATTGAGATATTTAAATTAAATCAGAGTAAGAAAATGGAGCTGTAAAAGTAATGACAATCGTAACGAGGCAGCGGCAATTGCAAATGAATAATTCAGAAATTCTAACAAGGAAAAATTGCAGCTGCCGGAGCTACTGTTGCTGTAATAAGGTCGACTACGCAGATTTCTTCATCTTAAACGGAGCACTGATAAATAGAAATATTCAGAATATTTTAAAAACCATTGAAATGTAGAGTATGAAAGAATGTAATTATTAATTTTTAATTCAGAGATGATTTAATTGTCGAAAAAAAGTATTAGGTTCATGGAAGAGGAATTTGTATAATCTCATAAGAAGCTCAAAAAGATTTATGTCCGAGCTTAATTCTTTTTTTCTCCCTTTTCCCTAATCTACTTTCAAAATTTCCATTATCTGATTGTCTGAGAATTGGAATTACACCTTAAAGTTATGAATTCATTAAATTGATAAAAATCGCTAAATTAGTTACTGTCGTCGAAAAGTAAAAATGCTTTCGATTTCTCAAAAATATAGCCTAATTTGAAATAGTGCATTTATTCTCAAGAGATCGTATCTTGCACCAACCAAACTTTTCTCCAAAACCGACTTGTTACTCAATTCCAATGAACTACTAAACTACACAAGTTTCTTTTCTATCAACGCTTAAACATTCTTTCCACTCCCCTCCCCCCACCTGAATGCAAAGACCCATAAAATAAACACATTCCATCACAAGGGCGATTTTACACTTTCTCAATCCAAATCACTCCGCGCCGTTCGCTCGCTCGGTTTAACCATTCGCGCACGAAGCATCGAAATCGCTTACATCCTTCACAGGACGCACAGACACACGCGCGGCGTGTATATGTGAGGAACGTGCCGTTGCACTTTGATCCAAGCGACAGACCAAAGAATTGCCTTGACTCCTTGGGTGTATACGTATATATGTGGTGCCGGAAGATAAAGTTGAGAGGCGCCTCGAGAGTCGCTGCCAACTAGTTCAGCCGAATTCTCACGCGAGGAAGTGGATTCTTAATAATGTAAAGTTTGGCTTGGGGATGTGAGGGGCTGGAGTCTTTAATAGGATTTTTGGGCGGAAGTAAATGGCGCGAGGTGAGAGAGGGCAGGAATGATTGATAACGAGTTTGACGAGGAAAGTTCCTACTTTTTTCCTCTGGCTCTTCCTCGCTTTCGGGCTTTGCTAATTATGGAGATGAGAATTGGGCAACTGGTGCTTTTTTTCTTTTCCGAATGTTTGGAAGATGCTTATTCGTATGCCGCAACGTTTGACTTTATTTTATTTTTTGTAGTTTTTCGATGCGTATAGTGATTGCCGAGAATGGTTTATATACTTGCTTCTTACGAGCTTAATGTTGATTTTTTTGTACTTGTCTGGTGAGATTAAATTTCATAAATTACCTTTTACCCAATTTTTAATGCGGTAATTTTTTCTTTGGAATAATATAATTTAGTAATATAACTCAGTTTCTATATCAGGTGTTATTACTGGATTTCGTGAATATTCCTTTCTGAAAGTTTTACGTTACGAAATGCAAATTTTATTAATCATAAGAACCCAGAATATATGAAGATATTCATTCTCTGATTTCCTTCTGATGGGTTAATCCTAATTGGTGTCGTTTCAGATTCGTGCTTTTAAAATACTTTTAGTTGCAGTTCCAAAAATATTCCTTATTTTGTTATCTATGTATGATAATATATGATGATAATGTCTACTACATTATAATGATAATTTAATCTAGATTATCAGTAGAGATAGAATTAGCTTAAAATTAGATTCAAAATGAATATTCAATGTTCTGATTACCAAATTCTATGAACTGATTGGGCCTGCAGGTTATCTGGAATCTTTGAAAACATTTGTCACGACAAAAATATTTCAGAACTAAATTTGTATTGCACGTGCAAGGATGTTTATTTAGGAAAACTAAATTAGGTCACTTTGAAATGCTTTAATAAAAATTATATAATAAAAAGATTTTATTTTATGATGTAATATATTATAGCACTAATAGAAGGACAATGAGATATCATTTGTCAATGAATACTTTCTGCTACTTTTTGTATTGACCTTAACTAAATTCTTCAACATTTGATTACAAGTCTTGATTTTTAAATTACTATGCAATCGTTATTCGCCTATAAATAGTTTCATCGAGCCCCGAGAGACCTTTTGCTTATATAATTATAACTTGAGAGTATTTTACCCCTATTCAGTTACTATTCAGATTCAAATAACTCCAATAGAAACAAAAATAGCTTTACGATTTGCAAAAATCAATGATTTTACCATTTGTATAAAATGGTAAAAACAAAAAAAAAAAGAATTTTTCGGGCCACAACCATATTCCACGCGTATTTGGTCACCCGGCTGAAGTCTCGATGCTTTTTTTTTATATCCTTTCGACGCTTAACGGACCACTACGCGCTCGTTGGATTGGCCATTGTTCGTTTCCTAATTACGCCATTGTTACGACCTTTCCAGAAAAAAAATATATATCTCGCGCGCGCGCGCGCGACCGGGGACGACGCGCAAACGTCCTTCTTTCAAACTCCTGGACGGTCAATTAAACTTTCCGTCAAAGAATGCTCCGACTTTTCTTCATCATCCGGTTTTTTTGTCTCTTACCCTCGGTACGAATTTTCAAAGATCTCGAAAAGGAAGAGTAGGCCATATATAGGCTGGATGAAGAAAAGCTAGTACAATAATTTTCCATCTTGCTTTAATAATTTGGACTTTTGACTTGCATAATTTGAAATAAGAAAGAGAAAACTAGTTTTTCAAAGAATTATTAAGAGACTTCCTCGCAATCTTGTAACATCGTCAGGTGTCCTAAAAGTAAAAGATGTGATGAATCATGTTATTTGACATTGCGAATGATGCAATGTCTACAGCACTGCAGCGACTTTCACGATAATATTATTAGAGCTTTAATTTTATGCACCATCTGCTCCGACAAATCAGTATACAGTCAATATTCGTGACAATACGAACATACAAATTCATATTCTTGTTCGCGACTATTTTACCTTTTTAATGTTATCATTAATTAAGTTGTTTAATCATTTGTTACAGATCCCCGGGTACGAGAGTGGGCGATGATGAGCAGTCCTTTCCCGACTATAGCCATCTGTCTGGTCTACGCCTACTTCAGCAAGGTCCTCGGCCCAAGGATCATGGAGAACAGGAAGCCCTTCAACCTGAGGCGCATCCTCATCTTCTACAATTTAGCCCAGACCATCTTCTCCTCGTGGATATTCTACGAGGTTAGTTATATGACCCAACCCAATGGCCTCTTTCTCTCTGCCTTTAGTGTAGCAGGTGACTCGTGTGGCTGGTTCGATCTGCTGATTTTTGAGACGGATGTGAAAGTCGGCTTTTTGTAGATTACAGAATCGAACGACAGCGCGTTATATAAGAGAGCCCCGGATGCCTTTTTTATGCCTGTCCCTCTCGCCGCCGCCACGCGTCTGTAGCTAAGTTTTCACGCGTTTATTGACTTGTCGATAAGTCATTATCGGCCGTGATTGCTACTGGTTTAAATGAATTTTCATTTTTGGTAAAAGAATGGTTGAAGTGTGGTGTCATTGATGTCTGACTTTGTTTATGTGTAAGTCGAAGATGATGTTGTTTTATACCCATTCGATGGTTTATAGATTTTAAGATTAAACTGTGGTTTCGAATGACTGGAAGTGTTAGTTTAATGTCTGGTATGATTCATCGAAAAAGTCTGTTGAGTTATTCAGTCATAAGATCAAGATCAATATTTAATATTATCTGACAAGATACTGTACTGTAACCTGTTGTACTTCTTGCATCATAATGTTTATTTATATCTCGTCTCTTATTTAATATTGACAGATGGCATCCTTAAATTGAAATTGAAATTGAATTTAGTTTATTTATTGAATAAAGTTCAAATTGATTGTTTCATTAACAAGTAAATTCTTGTATTAATACGCTAGGTAGGTCACTCGGGAATGGATTCTGATCCCGCAGTTTTAATTCTATATTAATAAATATTTTTTATACTGACACATCCATAGGGTATTTCAGTTTTTATAATGACGATATTGATTTATTAAATTCATAAGTTATTTTTTACTACAACGAAAATTTCACATTTGCACGATTGCACCAGTTTTAAAATAATGACAAACTGTTCAAATACATGCCTACTGCTCGTCGAATTATAGATCTGTTTTTACTGAAAGAAAACTAGTTTGCTGTCAAAGCCATTCCCCTTGTACACAAAATCCTCTGCTTGAGATTATTTTTTTAACAATATAAACTTTTTGTTGAACAACTAAAGTATACTTTCTAATGCCGAAAGTACTTCCAACTGTAAAAAACTCCAAATATCGTTTCATGACACATCTCCACTAATGAAGTCGTTCATTGATTATCCAAATTTCCTCTCGCCCACACTGTAACACCCATCCCGTCGACAGCGTTATTTCGCTGGCGCTCGCGTGCTAAGCCTTACGAGTCGCGCGCGCATTATTACCCTGCAGCCAAAGTCGCGAGCGAAGCAAGAAGCCGGTCGACGAGCATGCGAATACCGTAATTCGAGAGCGCATACACATACGCGCGCGCGCACACACACACCTGCACCTGTGTGTGGAGAGCAGTAGTTGCAGGCAAGCAAGCGAAAAGTCAAAATCATGTTGCAGTCTGGGATCGTGGCGGTGAATGAACTAGCGAGGAAGGAGAAACGTTCCTTTACCGTTTTTCTCATTTTCTTTCTAAGAGAACCGCTGTTTTCGTAAGGACGTCTCACCTTTCTTGCGAGGTTGAGGAAATTGTTTCGTTTTTTCAAGTCAAGTGTAAGTGAGTAATTGAGATTTCATGAATAAATTATTTTCAGTTTAGATTTATTTGAAAGTGTTAGCCTGTAAAGTTGCTGACCTAAATGATCTAATCATATACTGCATGATGACACAAAGCATGAATACGTATTGATCTTCCCATAGATTAGACTTTTTTCAAACAATGCTCATCATAATGTAGGTTACCTCACCGGTCAAATAATATTTGCGATTTAGCGTCTCCTTAAATATTAAAAAAAAAAAAAAAAACGACGACAAGATTTTCGATGCACCGCTTCTTTGCTTTTGATGTGTCACCGCGGTGGTGTATTTTTCTTACCACCATTAATCACAGTCGCAATGCAAACATCGACAATGCAGCCTTGTACTTAATTCGGTCAATACTTTGCTTGTGCAAGCCACTCGTAACAGCCGCGTTCATTTAAAAAAAAATAAATAAATTTCAGATTCAGAAATATAATTGCATTTTTGCCGTGCAGTTTCTCTGCATTCTGTTTGCACAGGAAAAAAAAACAACCTACCATAGCAAAAAACCGCACATACTGCACACATCAAACATTTGCGAACACGAGTTTGCATATCAAAAGCCAATCACGTGTTGCGTGGAATATAAAAAAAATTACTCGAATTCACCTTGAATCCTTTTTCTTTTTGCTCTAATACCTGAAACCGAATGAGAGGAAAAAAATTCCAGTAAAAGTAAACTGTTTACGTGGAATGACGAGTTTTTCCCGTGGTATACGATAAATTTCGAAACGTCGTATTCATAATTGATTTTTTTTCCGCGCGAAAAACCTCCTTTCACATATAAGCGAGCTGAGAGCTTCAGTCATCTGTTTTTGGTGTGACCAATACCAAACTGTCGTCGCGCGCGAATCCTATTGTCGAAACCTGCAAGAATCTGAAATTGACGCGACCGCAATGTCCCTCCAATAAAATAAACGCAGAGTCGCGGCCACGCGACGTGACGATTCACAAAACAACCATACGTGAATGAATAAAGCTTTGTCTGCGAATGCGAAGACCATACACTTGGATAAGCTATTCTTTCATCTTCGACCTTATCGAACTATTCGAAGACTGATCTTTTTGTGTTAAGTGGAAAAAACCTTGTGCTGCGAGATAAAGAGGATTTATTTCTTTCTTACTTACTTACTTCCTTTTACACTTTTGCTGCTTTTTTGTGAACGTGTGTAAATGATGGATGAAAAATGAAATCGAATATAAGACCTGATTGTCTAAATATGCATCAACGTGAAGGAAACATTAAGTTTTTGTAGCATTTCACGCGATGCTAATTTTCGAACATACAAAAAGCAACCAACGAATATCAGTCCGACAGCGTTCGCGGTATTATGTATAGCGAAAAAAGCTTTCAAGTTGACGAACAAGTGTACTTACTGCTGCGTTAATGATCTGTAATAATGTTGGTGTAATGGTACGATATTGTTCAGAGTTCACTATGGCAAAGTTGTTGTACGTGCCGTAGTTTTTGTACTGGTTTTGCATGAAGTTTGTTTCCGAGATTATTCGATTTGACGAACTAATTAATTTAGCCTCGAACGGTGGGCGCATATGGAAAATGCAAACAAAATAGTGATATATTTTTTGCTCATTTGTCGAACTAAGCCAAGCCTCTATTGTGAACTTTTTGAATTGTTCAGAAATTCGCAATACCGAAGAAAACGTTGTTTCGGAGTTCTAACAAAAGAGCATCAAACGCTCCAGTGTAACAGAATAATAAAAGCTATTGTTCCATTTGTTATTTTTTATATTCTTCTTTTGACGATGTGTTCTGCATTTAAAAATGAATATTACACATAAATGTCTTCATATATGAATGTCTCGAGTCTGAAATTGACATAATTTATAGCTTATCAATTTATTGTTGTTTTGAGAAATTTTCAGCTATTTTCAGTTATGCTCTAAAATTTTAACTCCCTCCATTAAATTTCACTCAATAATATGTGTAGCAATGACCAATCAATATATTCATCGCTATGAGAAGCATTTATAGTTTGTCGATATTAAACCATCCCAAAATACTTCAAACCCAAAATCCATGTCTCTCACCAAATAGGTTTACGATTAAAGAAAATCTCTGATGAACCATTCGCACTCTAGCCCACATTCTAAAAGAAGCCTCGTCTTGAAATCCCGTTTCCTGGAATCCAGCCTCCATCTCGTTTCCTGGTCGTAAAGATATATACACCCGAAAAGGTGAGAAAAGGCAGGAAATTTCATCACTTCCAATTACATCACACCGAAATCTTCTTCAGCATCTCTCGGAAATATACTCTTTAAATCCACATCCTCGGCATACACGCATATCGACGTATTATCGACGTAAGAGACATTTAACGATCGCTTCGATCCATAAATCGACGCATACGTACGCGTAATTTTCGCTGACACAACAGACAAGAGGAGCGGTTGGGTTGCGCGTGACCCATAATTCCGCCTCGCGCCCGCGCGCATATCCCAGGCCGAAAGGTATTTAGCGGAATGCCGACGCGCATTCGGTTCACGATTAGTATTTCGTCTGCGCGTGACGGTACAGTTAAGGCGCGCGTGTATACCATATGCTTGTATAAAGACACAAGAGACCGACTTGCCTTGATTGAGGCCGTTCTCACCTTCTCACTTTTCTCCGGGGCCTTTTTTCCAGTATATTTGACGTCTGTCGGTGCTCGCGTAGCGCTAGACCGACGATTGCTCTTTTCTTCATCGTGTAATATGGTGGAGGTAATCGGTTGTGACAAATGAATCAGGACTCATTTATTAAGTAAATATTTTTTGAATAATCTATCAAAGGATTCAATTAAATCCTTGTCTGGATATTCTTCTAAATATATGAATCTCTATTCTTCTAATTTTCAAAATTAATTATGGAAACAAATTATACCAAAGCTTATTTATTCGTTTAAATAAACATCAATGGAAAGCCGTTATAGGTAAAATTTTATACTTTATTGTCAAGGATATGCGTCGTGCATGCATGACCCCTCGTAAACATGTGCATACGTTCCCCTACTTTGAATCCTTTCATCCACCACATCTTCTAACAACGTCGAGCGGCGGCGTCTGCCAGTACTTCCCGCAAACCCGCAGCCGTCGACCCAACAATGAGGTACGTAGACTCGTTGAAAAATTCACGATGTGTAAAGACTGCCGAACAAAGTCTCCGACCAGATTCTATATCGCCTAACTGCTCGTTTGGAACATGCTTGAACCGATGGATTCCAGGTTAATAATTCACGTATCAGATTGGAGTATAGCTTATATTGACATTGTTACAATCTGATTGCTATAATATTTATTTGGAATGATTTGGTCATGTGAACTTCGATACACTTCGTCCACGTTGACCCAATTGTTTGTACTAGAATATCAAGCTTATTCAAATTTCGCATAATCAAACCAATTTGAATTGCAAACACTTATATATTTTTGACAAAACCACTGATTCTAAATAAATTGTACACATTGTCAAAATGAAGAATAATGCAAAACAAATTCGACTTAAAATTCTACTGACAGAAGGTGTACTGTGGTCTCAAAGCTTATAGTGACACGCTTTAGTTATCGAATACTTTCATTTAATCAAGTGTCAGCAATTTTAGCCTGTTAATTTGATACAGAACCATCTATAACACATATCGAAGCCATCGGATCTCTCTAAAAGACAAATAAAATCTAAAATGCCAGTTAATCTACTAATTAAGTTATTGGAAGTGCATCGGAACACTCGATAAATAAAATATTGTCATCGTCATCACTATTATCAATCAACGGATGTTTTGGTGCAATGACATCGATGAACTCGATCACAGACCTTTTTCGATGTCCATAATTGTAAAAACATCAACTTTTCAATTTGTTAATAAACGACGAGTGTTATCACCTTTTCATTTGTAATACACGTATCGGTTTTATAGAAATCGAACGGATCGGTTGAATAACAGCTGCATTCAATCTGTTTTGAGCTTTTTGAAAGATATCTTCAATTTTGAAGTACGGTGTATCGCTGTAACAACAATGCAGTCGGATAATACATAAGTGCGATTGATTCGATCTAGTTCATACGGGAAAATGATCACAGGTACGAATGGAATGAACAACAATCGTGTATAAGAGGAACTAGAATTGATTGTGATTCCTATACTGTACTGATAATGGAACATTGGAACTTACAGGATTAATATTAAGCATAGCTTTGGTTTAAGTTCATATGGAACTTTATTGTAGAGCGAAAAAAATACTACGTATACATTATTGATAATACTAGAACTGAGGTTAGGGTGTATTTTTTTGCATAGCTAAAACTTAGATTAAAATTAAACTATACCAATCAAGAATTCAGTCTAATGCTTTTAGTGCCGAAGTAAGTTTTCATGCTTTTACAGCACACGAGCATTACAGAAAATGATTTCAGCTCGGATCTTTCAGTCAAATAAATATAAAAAACAGCAAATAAGTAAAACGTATACATCCATCAAGTGACACAGTCCTGTGACAAATTTAAAATTTCTCGAACCTGACCTCCATCCACTATCCATCTAAATAGCAAAATTAAACTCACATCCATAATAGGGGTGTGTATAATGGGTCACTGGCACCCCTCCGGTCCTCAAAAGGAAAAAAAAAAAGAAACGAAGAAAGAAGAAGGGAAGAAGAGAAGAAGGGTGGGGTCTCGGTTTATAGGAACGAAAACACGCTATAGCGCGACGTTTTTCCGGACGCGGGTCGTCGCGTCGCAGGAACTTCATTACCGGTCCTCGGGCTTTTCAAAATCCATATATACTCCCACACGTACGCATACACACGCACACGTGTGTGTACGTACGTGTCTGGTATAGAGGTACACACATATACAGACACAGGACCCATACAAAGAGGTGGAGAACGAGTCGGTGACACTTTCATGAGCGTCGCAGTCGGCCCATCTCTCGGTTAATTGAATTTAAATGAAATCCGTAACGGAGCGCGCCGAGAGAGTAAGCGTGGAGAGAGAGAGAGAGAGAGAGAGAGAGAGAGAGGGAGATATCGATTGATATTGCGGAGAGAAAGAGGGCATAGAGCCGAGCGCGACAATGCCAATGGGAGCGAGAAAGTTAGATGTGTGCGAGCTGAGTCTGAACGTCTCGTGTGTGCGAGTGTATAAAGCGAGGTAAAAGAGCGGAAGTGCCATCGATAGGGGTGGCTTGAAAATTCCCAAGGGATATGTGGATCGACCATTCAAAATTTGGAGATACAGGAAATTTTTCTCTTCCCTTCAACTTCCTCGCTGGTTTTCGTCTACCTCCGGCGCAACGTAATTTTTAATCGAAGAAAACAACAAGCTCAAATCAATGGATCGGTTATATTGATTCCAATTATTCGCAGAACGCACAATATCCTACTTCTATATAAATACAAAGGACTGGTTCTGAACTCGCTAAATTTCCAAAAACTTTACAACAATAGCTGGGGAGTACAAGTACAAGCAATATACGGTCAGCTGTACGAACTCTGCGAGGTGCGTTGACCACCAAAGCCATCCGTGCACCCCAAATCGAGTTTGATGCTAATTTCGTGGAGGTATCGGAGAAATTGCGGCGCCAACTTAACACACTGACGCGTCGCCGCCGCCGCGGCATAACGGCCGAAATTAGCCGAGGCGAATGTAACACGAGGAGCCGCGGCCCAACGCAATTAGCGCACTTTGTGCTTGTTTAAACTTTGAAAATTCAATAATGATCGAACAATGATTCGACGATCTCCCCTATGTGTTTTTCCGTTACGCGCTGATGGGCCGGCTTTTAATACCATCAGCAAACTTTCAATTTAGGAAATTCTACGTGGTAATTAAACCGATCGATTGTTTGGCATTAAAGATGTATGAAAATTCGAGCTATTTTAATTGCACTTTGGTATAAAGAGACGATTCAGGATAGGATTCAACGTTTGACCCCTCACGCGAACTGGTAAAATACGCGGAGTCTGTGGAATTTTAATGCGTACGATTGAAGCTTTCCGATCGCTGTATGAATTGTTTGCCTTGCAAACTTTATACTCTCTGCGCATGCACACATGATCAGGGATTCAAATACGCAATCGATACCTCCAGAACTCGCGATTACAGATGCACTGTCTCTCTCCCCCTCATATAGATTACACTCGGCGTAGTTTTTGTTGTTGCCATATACACTCCCAACTGAAATATCATACAAAAGTCGAAGGTTGTTCCAAGTCGGTTCTGCGATCGCGTAAAATAAGAAAACATCGTTCCACTTTACTATATATATATATAAGTCAAGCGCGCACGTCAAATCGTCCCAAAACCTGCATCAAAGCGAATTCGAGTGTCTTTATTATACGCATTGTCGATATGGCTGCAGCACGCGAGACCCCATCGTGTTTTATTCATTCGGAGATCGTCTTTCAAAATCGAGCACTGCGAGATTAATTTTCTGAAATAATTTTTCTCCCGCCGGGTTGGGGGGGGGGG
>UELV01002309.1:18710-39498 GCA_900490015.1 Megastigmus stigmatizans
GGGGGGGGGGGGGGGGGGAGGGGAGGAGGAGGATTATGCAGTCAGCCACGCGCGCGCGCTGCTTAAGCTTACGAAAGTTCAAATAACGAATTGCACAGTATAAAATTCCTCGCTTTCGCATTGCGATTACACAATCGAGCGCACAAATAAAGACTCGTCGTCGTCGTCGGGGAGGAGCAGCAGCAGCAGAAGCAGCAGTAACAACAAAAATTATGCGCGCTCTCGTATATGTCGGTCTGACGAAATTACGTGCATTTCTCCGTTTGCTCCGATTCTAAAGAAGTAAAACACATTGCTGCGTTCCGTCCAAAATTGCAATAAAACACAGGTGAACGACAGCCTGCGATGGCTTTCCTAATCACTTGCGCAACCGGCTTTACATAATGGAATTAATTTAAACTGTAACATGACTATAAATATATATCAAAGGTGAAAAGCGCCTTGAATCCATACGCGTATACGATGAGTTTCGGTGGTAAAAAATAGATGATTTGATAATCGATTTCTCTGAAGTGCCAATACACGCACACATATACACGCACAGACGGTGGCGATAAAGTGCAATTTTGGCTTTGCGTCAAAATCTCGTACGGTCGGACGGGAATCGCGAACACAAAAGCAGACGCTATGCGAATTGGAACCGATAAAAATCACTGGTTAACCCCCCTCTATATACTCTACCCGGGAGGGACTGCTGCAACTCTCTTTGAGTGAATATACTGGCCACAGTAAAAGACCGAAACTAATTCGACTCTGCCATTCGTGTATATACGGACTTTAAAAAAAAAGAAAAAAGAAATGCCGTGTCGAGTTCACATTAGAGACCGAAAAATGTTGCAAATCGAACCGAGCAGATAAGCAATAAATCAAAACTGTAGCGATGATCCGCTCTTTTTTTTTGCATCCCAAGGTTACACGGCCCATTTCCCCGAAGCGAATTTCACCAGAGTACAAAGTAGAAAACTAAAAAAAAAAAAAAGAAACAAATTGAAACAGCGCGCAAGTCAACCGTGAATCAGACCAAAATTTTCGCATCGCATGAGTCATTTGCTACTCCGTATACAGACACACAGACACATATACATGTATACTCAGAGGCAAAGCGAAGGTGCGACAAAGAGTATAGTATATCGCGTGTCGCACGACACATTATGTTTCGGTGTGTGTGTGTAGGCTATGTAGATTCGCGGGCGGGGGAGGCTTTGGCGCATGGCGATAGTGGATCGGACCCAACCGACGATTGCGTGCCGAGATACGATATTCGTGTTCCCGCGAATTACGCTTTCAGTACAATTTTTGTGTACGGTCGTCGTCGCCGCGTCGGCTATGTTCTCGTTACTGCGCAAGTCGTGTGTGTGTTTGTGCGCGTATCCACAGGGAGTTTATCAATAATTTTAACGACAGCATGACAATAATAGCGATGGCTATGCGGAGTTTATTCCGGACAACTCGGATCAGCTAAGCAAATACTTCCTTGCGCGCGATATTCTATTGCCAGACGTTGTGTTCTACCGATGAGCGCGCGCCCGACGAGTGTGCAACCTCGTTCATCGATATTATATACCAAGTTTATTTTCGCTGAAAGAAAAGAAAAGAAAAGAAAAAAAAAGGTGTATACAGGAATTTGCAAAAGAATTAAAAGAATTATCGAGTGTTGTTTATGTAATGTATACGGTGGCGAACGACACGACGTATATTGAAAAGTGGGGGGGCTTATTCTATATTGCGTTACGACACTCAGTGTCCTGCACTTTGGAATTGAACAAAAACTGCTGCGTAATGGAATTCATATAATGTCGATCGGCATTGTTGACGGACCGATTGACCTCCACGACACGCACTACCTACTTTTCAAACAAATAGGATCGAACTTCACTTGCAATAAGAACATTGTTTTGCACAACAATGTCGCACATTCCAAATTCCGTATGAATCCGCTAATGAATTTTCGTTGCATCTTCCACACGAGCTCAGCGACATATCGAGTTCCCAACGAGCCGCTTATGTAGTATCCTTTGGTGCGCGCAACCTAACCTCGCAAGCTCAGTCTGTCGTAATGAAAGATGCGCGGTTAAAAAGAAACGGATCCAGATATAGAAGATTGAGCTTTTCCTTCTCTCTCTCTCTCTCTAGTCGACAATGGATTTACACACACACGTATACATAGAGACTGTGTGTACTATATAGATGCCGGCATACGCAATTAGAATGGTATATCACAGTTGCTATACGGGACGCGCGCGATATTGATTCTCGATAACTCTGCGAGCTTTTACTCTCTCTCTCTCTCTCTCTCTCGCTCTACTCCCCCCTGCGTCCGGCGCTTCCCTCTTTTCTGCAGCTTGTCTTTCGCGTTTAAGGATAGAAGCGCGAGAGCTGAAAGTATATCGAGACAAGCGTGCTGCGTCTGCGGCACTCGATTTTAGCGCGGGTTTATCGCCCTATGGGCGACCGGTATATCCGAGAGCAAATTCATTAACATCAAAGTGATCTTTATTATTTATGAACACCTTTGAAGAAAACGTCGTCTGATTTCATTAGTTGCATTTGATCTATCGGTTCATCGGTGCACTGTGAAGATCTTAACAATAAATATTCCATTCTCTTCTGTGCACCATATCAGAAAAATACCAGAGCATCGACTAATGATTTCAATTTCGAATCCTGTATAGCGCATTATTTATTCCCGAATTGATGCAGAAGCTCCGAACGAAACGATCAATGACCAACATATAATATACTCGGCAGACAAAACTTTTGCAAAACTTGCAAAGCGACTAAAATGCCCTCGCTCGCGAAATACACACACACATGCTTGTACACAGAGAGAAATTTCGTTGCTGCTGCTCTGGGATGCTTTATCTCCCCGAAGTTTGGCATCGTCACACTCGCTCACTTTTGTCCGAACTTTCGCTGCAGCTCAGTTTAAATTCAGCCCCCCCGTGAATATTAATTATTTGCAAAACGCGCCCGATCCCGTGACCGTGCGCGCGCCTATCTATTTTCTGCATCTTTTTGAGGACAATGCGATAATTCACGGGGCATTCCGCGGCCACTTTACCATTGCCGATTCGGCAAGTTGCGAACTTGCGGGAGTACATCCGTGTGTTTTCTTCTCTTTTTCTCAATCTATTGCCTCGCGTGTCCTCCCCGCGCATCTCTTAAAATATTCGTACGTTATTCGAAAATAGCGTTCGCGAAAGACGAGACGTCAGCGATATTGTCAAGTTTCGAGACAATAAAACTGGTTTAAGAAACGAGAGACGAGGCAGTAAAAGTATCACTCGTTAATTCACCAATTAAGAATCGAACAATACGAGGTAGTCGTCGGTAGTCCCAAAGTAAGCCAGCTGCAATAAAGTACACTTTTACGAGCATCGGGGAATCCCGAGAATTCCGCTGTCGCGCGCACGTTGTATTATCATTATCCCAGTGAAAATGCAAAGTATCGGCGTCGAGCGCGTAAGTATAGTGACTCTTTAATCCGTATACGCGTGCGCGACGCCACTTAACACCTTCGAGAATAATACGAACTATATCGATGGAGAGACCTCGAGAGTCTCGGCTCTATAAGTGTTACGTTATTTGAGCGATGAGACATACTCAAGGGAAAGAGCGAGATTTTTCTTGCCGTCTTCTATAGTGCCTTGAATTCGATTGTCCTTTCATGCGTTGATGCGCGGTGGCATCTTTTGAAATGAGGAGTTGTGCATAATGATTTGAGATTCATATACAAGCTTTTCAAGGTAAATTTACAGAAATTCATACACAAGTGTTTTTTCAAGGTAAATTTACTTTATTAAAAATTACGTAATTTATTAAGCTGAATCATTGACTCTATGGCGAAATTCATTATTCTGGCAATGTATATGACGTTTTCATTCGTGCTAATACTTACCGGTAATAATTCAATATTTAAATGTAAGTATCAAGATAGAAAAGATTTTACAAAACATTATATTACATATAACAGTATTCGTACGTAAGATAAATCCTGATTTTTCCAGAGTTGTTTAGCTAAAAGTTGATCTCTCTCGATATACCACGCTCGGCTACAAACGGAATTGCAAAATTGGTTTAATAACTTAATATAACCGAATGAATGTCTTAATTCAGAGTATTTTCGTCATGAATGCAAAAGCAGAAAGTGCAAGTTATTTTATTATCTTGCACTTGATCTTTGATTTTTAAGATGAAATATATAATAACTATATTTTGTAATGATTAAAGCGCATGAATTTATAAATGAATCAACGTTAATTTTCCGATGAATCTTCTCTATAGAAAAAATAACTGTTATGTATGTTTCTTGATAGAGCAATTTTGCGAGAATATCGTAAATAACGTATTGATTCATGTCGTGCCAAGTGACAAATACTTTATTAATAAATATACTTTCATTCATTTGAAGTATCACGCGTAAAAATAAATAAATGCATGTGTCTCGCATTTAAAGAGCAGTGAATCATGCCCTTTCAAAAGTAGAATATCATTTAAAAGTTCAAAATATAACTGTTACTTATCTTTTCGCAACTATTTCGCAATCTCCCCCTCCTAACTCGATCCGCCATAAATTCATAAAACGGATTATTCATTATCAGACGCGTTACAGTGCGAATCTCGGCGATAATTCTTCCAGCGAGCGCGTAAATGAAGATTAAAAAAAATTAGCGCGAGCATCAAAAGGAAGACAATTTTGGCGTCGGTGCCAAAACCGTAGGATTCAAGGATGAAAGAGGCACAAAGTTTGCTCCTGCTGAAAAGAGAAGCCTCGAGTCTTTCGTTGGCGTTTACGGTCAATATAGCAAAAGGAAAGACGGGAAGCGTTTATATTGGGTAAACGGCGACGCGAATTTCTCTGGTGTTAGTTTAAATGTTACGCCGCGCGCTAATGTATCCGATGCTTAAGCGGATGCTACGGGATTTATCTTTCTTATCTGTTGACGATTTTTACATTTTTTATTGGGAATAGCGTGGATAATAAAGGCGACGAGTCTGCTCGAGTTTTATGAACTTCCGTTTTCGCGATTAATTGGCATTTCTGTCGAGTACTTGTACGATTGTGTTTAGAACGTTTTGAATTAGTAAATTAATAGAAAAAATGAATCTATTTCGATCAAGAGCAATTCCTTTTCGAATAAATGTGTCAACGAATGAAAAATGTTAATTACAAAATGTCGTTTTTACACATTTTCTGCACAGTAAAGAATCTATATTCAAGTTAATTAGGTTAGCTTTTAATTGAATCGCAGAAAAAAATGAATTCTACGATACAACGATCTAAAAATAATTTTCCATTTACGGTATTAGACGATGTCTAAGTTCTAGATACTTATAGACAATTACGAGCTTTTTGTATATACAGGTACATACGTGAAGAATAGAAAAAAGTGCTTTAATCGCATAATACATTTTCCGCGATTTTTCCGTTAAAGATTATATCGACTCGCAATCTTCGTAGTTCAGTTTCATTGTTCTTCATTCCTGTACGCAGAAAAGAAAAAGCTAATCGTCTTCACCTATTTATTGGATCATGAATAAAAAAGTCATTTTTCATGAGTCTTTCTTTATGCACGTGTATAACGTGTGCGCATGTGTACGATAAGTGTATTCCGTATACATGATACTGCAATATCATGGCTAATTTTTGTTTCAAGATGGATTATAGTATAATGTTACGACTTTACATTATCTAAGATTTCAAGTACGTCGATATGTTCAGACATTTATGTCTTGGTTTAGTAAATAAGATTGATTCGAGTTTGCATCGATGATAAAATTATTTACACAAATATCTTGATCAAATGCACATAGTTTAAAAAAAGGATTTATTTTAGCGAAAATTTGTCATTTCTATAGTCACTATTATTATTCTCGCATGTTCGAATAACTTTTAATTCATACGCAGTTGGATTGCATAAATTATTTTCGAATATTCGGGGAGTAAATTCAACTCGCGGCCCGATACAAAATTTATAATTGAATCAATGAATTATTAAACTAAAATCGACCATAATTCATGCGTCGGGGGGTGGACACTTTCAATTGATAATGCTGCCGACTGGGCATTATCGAAAGAAACATGCTCGAATTATAAATGTGTACATTCCGCAGGCGCGCGCAGAATGTTTGTTCTGGAGTTGAAAAATAAATTTTCTCTAAAATCGAATAACATTCATCGCTATATAAACACTAATAAAAACTCGGGTATATTTTTCAAGCATGCGCATCGATTTAATTAACAAATTCCACCTCTCCGATTGAAAAAGCGCCCAACTGCCGCGCTAAAACGCACAACTATACGAATTCCTTTTGTGTACAGGCCAAGAAGAAACCGATTTCAATGCATATTCGAAGCTCGATTCTTTTTATATATATACGTCATAGCAATAAGAGAATCCCCTATACTCTCGGTTTGTTCGAGAAACGAGAAACCGCTGCGGAGAGCGAAATAGCAGAACAATCTTTGCGCCACGCGGAGGCAACGAAAAACGCGAGAGCGAGGAAAAGAGAGAGAGAGAGGGAGAGATGGAGGAAGCCGATGCTGCGCGCTTAAACGAATTGAAAAGAAAGGGGATGATAACAATCGTAACTATTTGAATGTTTCAGTATTTGATGAGCGGCTGGGCGAGGGGCTACAGCTTCCGCTGCCAACCGGTCGATTACTCAAACGATACCCTGGCCATACGCATGGCAGCCACCTGCTGGTGGTACTACTTCAGCAAGTTCACAGAGTTCTTCGACACGGTACGTATATATATACAACGACACTTCACCTACGATTTTTCTTTCTTCTTCTATACTTTTATCATATTTCATAACCTACATCCTTAACCGAGATACACACTTTGTTTGTTGAACGGCCACAAGTTGGTCACAGAAGCGCAGATGGCACGAAATTTATCGGCGAAGGAAACGGGGCTCACGCGGAGAAATCGAAAAGCAGCCGCGACCCGTTGGCTGTAAATCACACGGGCAAAATGGAAATAATTATAATGCGCTAGTCCTATAGATGAGACCGTTAGACTAACTGTATATGTTTAAACGTTTAAACGCTACTAAAACGCTATTTAACGATGTTTGCATAAATAATAAGGGAATAACAATAAAGTTTTATTTTCCACGGCTCAATGTAGGCATACATTAGGCGAATCCGGACGGAAGGAATGAACACACGTATAAAAAAGGATTTCATGGGAAATTCAGCAAAAGTATAATTATAGCTGTAACTAATACAAATCTGTCACTTGATTGGTTCTTGCTGGAATACAATGCCTACAATGATAATTTTTGCTCGTTGAAAATTTCATGCAAAAGCATATACAGGTTGTACAAGAGATAGATTTACTCTTATAAAAAAGGAAGAATTAAATTCAAAATTAATTATCAATGTGTATCGGCGTCCATGCTCGCGAAAACCGAATCAGACTCGCGCGCGCAGGTACAAAAGAAGGTTCGTGTCTCTTCACATCGAACCGCGTCGTCAGCAGCAGCAGCATCTCGACACTGCTATACGCGCATAACTCAATTCCCCGAGCGGTCGCGTAACGACTCACCGCAAACTCGGCGGCTCTCCGCGACCTTAGCAAAAAAATCTCTCGGCAGCGACGACGACACTTGGATGACTCGGCGCAATCGCTTATATATCCTTATAACACAATCTTTCTCTTACTTGGGCGGCGCGCGTTCGCCTCGCGCGGCTCTCCTGCAGCCGCTATATGCTGCTGCACCTGTTGCACTACTCGCGCCGCCGCCACCGCCGCCGGCTAAGACTTTAACGGCCTCACCCTGACCGCGAATCGCGAACGGGTTCGTCTGAGATGCGCGCCTTGCACGAGGCCGTTTCTTTCTCTCTGCTTTTTCGACGATATTCGCTCGATGGTGTACAGTGGTCGTGTTATTTTGGATCGAGAGTCGTTTACCTCGAGCAGAACGAACTTAGCCCTATAGAGGAAACGTCGATGTACTTATAATCATAGCGACGATGGGATATCGTTTTGACGAAGAAGTAAACGCGAATTCTTTTCAGATTTTATGAAACTATCGTAGAGGATGTATATACCGTTACACTATCCTTCCGTTCGTAATAAAAAAAAAAACACGGAGTCGATTGAATCATCACGTGAAACGCGACGATGTAAGCTGTAAATATTTGTTGATCGTCGCAAAGCTTTGGATCGCAGAAGTCCTTAGAAGTCGTTTAGTGCGGTTAGCCTTGACCGCGCGCTTCGATACTGTAAATTTGCTAATTGAACGATTCGTCGCGAAAGAATGGAACACCCAGCTTATGTAATTCATTTCGGTACCTGCATGTAACTTTCACTTTGCCGATCGGTTTAAAAAATATTCGAAACGGTCGGTCTATTTTTGCATACTTGCACGCTTTTGTTTTTCCAAGCGAGTATACAGAGAATAACGAGAGTTCAATGTTGGATATTCCGCAGCTCTTCTTCATCCTCCGTAAGAAGAACCAGCACGTCTCAACGCTGCACGTGATCCACCACGGAATCATGCCCACCTCCGTCTGGATGGGCCTCAAGTTCGCGCCTGGCGGACACTCGACCTTCTTCGCCCTACTCAACACCTTTGTACACATCGTCATGTACTTCTACTACATGATCGCGGCGATGGGACCCGAGTACCAGAAGTACATCTGGTGGAAGAAGTACCTCACCACCTTCCAGATGGTAATGTCTCATTTTCAAATTATTATTATTAATATTATTTATAGAGAGTATTTGGCCATGTGAGAAAACGTTGTACCGTATATAGAATAATATATATTTGATAAAACTGCCTATATACCAATGTTTGTTTTGAGCTCGGGTATATATTATTTTGTTGCGATTTATTCATCCTGCACTAAATTTGTTCAATATTTCACGAGATGATGATCAAATGTAAACACGCATATTCGATGACAACTCCGACTATAACAGTACTGATAATACACAGGGGTATAGGATAGCGGTTATTTCGGGGATTTTTCCAGTCAACTCTGTAAATTGCACCAAATTCAACGCGATATCAAGGTGTTTCATACTAATGGAGCGAATGTGGATTTTACAGGTGCAGTTCGTGGCGATAATGACGCACCAGTTCCAGCTGCTCTTCACCGAGTGCGACTATCCGCGCAGCTTCATGATCTGGATCGGACTGCACGGTCTCCTCTTCCTCGGCCTCTTCTCCGACTTCTACAAAGCCAAGTACACGGGCGGCAGTCCCTACAAGTCGGACAAGTCGCGGGGCTCCAGTCGCGCCAACAACAACAACACCGGCGCCTGTATGCCGGTCCTCGAGGACAGCAACGGCAGCGCCGACTCCTCCTCCTCGTCCCACCAGTCCGGCAAGCACAAGCAGAACGGCGTCAGCTCCTACGCGACGATCTACAACAAGGAGTACAACAGCTGCTACAGCAACGGGACGAACAACGGCTACGTGGCGAACAACAGCGCGAGCGATAAGAAGCTCGCCTAATCGAAGCTGCAGAGACGACGGGAGAGGCGCCGCCGCAGACGCCCCGCCAAAAAGTCCTCGCCCTCGTCGTCCTCTTCGTCCTCGCTCTCCTGACTTGTCGTCGTCGTCGCCGTCGTCGTCCTCGTCGTCGTCGTCGCTCTGTGCGGGACCCATCGGACGATCGTCGCGCCGTCGCCGCCGTCGCCGCTGCTGCTGCTGCTCCTCCGCTGATTCGACGCGCCAAGAGAGCCACCAGAGACAAACAGACAGACAGAGAGAGAGAGAAAGAGAGAGAGAGGTAGACGGACGGATAGGACCTGGGGCTCGTTATAAAGTGTTTCTAGTGCACTACCGAACGTACACCTACTTCGTTGCCTCTAATTTACGCGCCGTATACCCCCTCTCTCTCTCCCTCTCTCTATCTCTCTCTTTCTCTCTCCATCTCTCTCTCCATCTCTCTCTTTTTCCGTGTATACTTTTCTTTATCTTTTTAATGTTATATATTATTGTATTTAGGTGGTACTTCTTCTTCTTTTTTTTTTCTTTTTTTTTTGTTACGGTCGACGTGTCGAGGTGGTTTGAGAGTTTGGTTGCGATTAAAAATTATGTGATTTGATCGGAGATGGTGTGTGGAGAAAGCTGCGATAGGCTGGTTTTCAGAGGGAGAAATCGAGTCGACGAGTGTGTTGAGAACGACGGGATGCTGCTCAGGGAATCGATTTCTCCCGCGTGCTTACTTTTGCCAAAAAATCGGACTTGAGCAGTTTTCTGCGGCACCTCTCTACGACTGTTGATATTCTGTTGTTATATATTCTGCGAGAGAATAGAATCATGAGAAATTAGCGAATTGAATGAGAGACAATGTGAATTCAGATTTGTTTTTTTTTTTTTTAAAGAAGCACTTGCTGTTTTGAGCAAGTATGCTAGGAACGAAAATTTTAAATAGACTGAGCGAGTCTGTTTCGTTGTGAATACTGATAGATCGAAAATATAAAGTCCAAAATTATGTGTTTGTACTATTGTATAGTACAAAATCGTGTATCGATGACTTAATGATACTGTTCGTGAATTTAGTGGTGAAGCTTAGAGTTCAGGCGAATACATGATGATCATTTCAAATCTACAAAGTTGCGAAATGACATGAAACAAATCAAGTACTATAAAGTATAAATCAAAGTAAAATAAGCATTTTTTTGGTCGGTTTAAAAGCTATTAGACAAACAGGGAAAAAAGTTGATGTCTATAAAATAAGATTAAAAATAAAAATTACATTAAACATTTTTTTAGGATACGTGAAAAAGTACTTTTTCTATTTTTTGAAATCGATTGTTCGATTAGACCCACTAATTATACTTTCCAAAGTTCGACGAATCGTTTTATAACGTTGTTGTCACTAATTATAGCAATTAATTAAATAAAATAAATACCGTCTGAACTTAGGAAAGATAGGTAAAGTCGTCTAACCGAAAAGAAAATCGAGAATGCATCCAGACTCTCACGCTTCGGGCGACATGTATATTCTTTATATATCGCTTTTATTTTTAATTTGTTTGTAACTGCGAGTGCCTGTCCGAGTGCGTCCAGTTTCGTGCGCTAGTTATTATATATACATTATAAATATTATAAGTGTGCGTAATTTTCTCATTGTGCGTGTGTTTATTAATTCTCTGCTTGTTGAAGAATAAAACAAAGATCGTGCGTGAGAAAAAAGTGAGTGTTTGCATGTGTGAGAGTGTGAGAGAGAAAGAGATGACCGATTTATCGCTTGGTCCGAATGTGTTCATCAACAAAAAAGGATTATAAGGAAAATTTAATAATAATTGATAAAAAAAATCCTGTAAGCTTTGGTGTTCGTCCTAGAAACTAGAGCTATTCGAAGAATAAAAGCGAGTGCTCTCTGTCTTGTTTTCTTAAAAAAAAAAAGAAAAAAAAAACAATTGTTCGTAGGTGTCGATTTATCGACTCTTCGCGGCTCTTTGCTCGGACTTAAAACATTTGTAAATTAGTCTATGGTGCAAAGGAAAATAAGTGAATTTCGAAGTTAGTTTTCTTACTTTTTTCACGGAGTGACACTGGTGAAACGCAACTTTATACAATTTTGTACAATAATTAGTGACGAAGGAAAATGCTGCTTAGAAAATATTTCTGATTTTTATTAAAGGCTTGTCTGTACTCGTATCTAAATTTTATAAACTATAAGCTCATTATAAATTCATCGATTTTAAAATTATGTACACTACAATATTTATAAAAACCTATTGTTATATATAGTTGAAATTAAAAAAATTTAAGACAATCGAATCTTGATGGCATTTAATAACGAACCAGTGTAGAACAATATTTTATATTACGAGATTCTAAAAAATCATGTCTGCGATTTTTAGGTTAGCGTGGTATAAAGGTAAATTATGATTTCTTGAAGGTTAACTGGATGCGATTGTTTTAAAATGTACCGAGTTGACTATTAATTTATTTTGTTTTAACAGTTTATGAATTGTTAAAAGAAGAAAACCCTTTAATAAGTCAAAAATACTGTATAGATATTATTTTCCAAGCGAGGGTTAATGTCGAGTTCGTATAAAGTTATATTTTACTGCTAAACACGTAAAAAAAGTGACGAAATTTCACTGAATCTCATTCCAAGACGTACGAAAGATCCGAGGGCAAAGAACACGACGATTACCTCGATAAAAAATAAAAGACGCGGTTTCTTCGTTTGCGTTGTTATGAACACTCAAGAGAAACCAGTTATCGCTAGCTAGGTGAAGTAAAAGATAAAGTAGAACAAGATATCTATAAATATATGCGAAACTTGCGTATAAGACGACAGAAGGAAAAGAAAAAAGAAGTGAAAAAACTGCAATTATCTTCGACGGTTTTATATCTGTGTTTGAAAATTTACATCGGAAACCATTTCTTGATGTATTTCGAATCTTTTATTTTTTTAACTTAAACTTTCTTATATTGTTAGTAAACTTTAATAATTTTAGAAGTAATTTATCATTTGATAGTTGTTATATACTTATTTTATGTTGTACAGACTAAGTGGTGAAATATTGATAGATTGAAAAGAATTTCGGAATCCTACAAGCATGAAACTTCTTTCAACTTATCACAAGACTCAAATATTTTGAAAACTATTAAATTTTTAATTCACCAGTTTCAATGAAATTCTCCATCACAGTTTCGACCGTCGAACGAAAAGTTCTTACCTGCATTTCAATTTTTGTTTTTTTATTCAAGCGAAAAAGTAAACAATGATCCCTTCTTATGACTGAACCCTCTCGCCGATCACAATAAATGAAACAATATTTAATAAAAGACTAAAAAACTGATTTCCTAAGCGATGATAAAGGAATTGATTTGATTCTCCTTTTTATTCTAATACGCATAAATGTTGGTTCGCCCAATTCGACGGGCTGTGATTATGCACAAAAGTAAACAGGAAATAAAAACAGTAAAATAAAAGTGTACGTTTAGTCTGACGTCATAGTACGTGATATCTGTCTATCCATTTTGTTTGGTTATCTTCTTTTTTTTATTCAGCAAGACAGCGACGGCTTTCGTTAATTGTCAGACTCGCCATCCTCTCTTTTATTTATTAAACATTAGAAAATCGAGCAATTTTTTAATTTTACAAATTCGTTTAAGACGAATTCAAAAGATTCTACGTTGGTTTTGCTTTAACGAAAGTGGCTTGTCGTCTGTTCGGCGTTGATTGAGTTTATTGTAAATTAGTGACTAAACTATCAAGATTGATTTTCTCCAATTTTCTTAAATAAATAAATATAAACAATAAAAATCCACTCCGATCTCTGAAACTTTCCCCGTCTCGCTCTTGCATTTCACTAGCATTAACCGCAATTTAATGGATTAATATAATCTTATTACTTAGTCTATCAAAAAGAAAAGGAATACCACAAAATCTGTACAAATTTTTCAGTGCTCGCATTACATATATATATATATATATATATATACGTAAGTCTTCGATATCACGTACGGAGAAACTTTCAGAGAGTGAGACTCGAAGAAAATATATATATATACACACGTGTTGTACAACTGAAAAAGCGCATTTTATCGAAGATAAGGTTTTTATGTTTTTTGTAAAAATGTTGTAAAGAAGAAAAAAATAAAACACTAACTAAAATAAAACACGCACTCTCGCTTCGATTTCGCTTGCGAGGTTCGTATCAACTTCAAATTCGCGAGATCAATTCGCATCGAGATAAACATAAATGAGCAAATATACACACGCGGTACAGCCAACTTTGACTTCGCGAATCTTCTCGCGAACCTCGCGAGCCGAGAACAAAAAATTTAAACAAAGAAAAAGAAAGGAAAACATACACGCGTGGTCATTGTACCTAATGTTAATGAAGATACAGAAAAAAAAACACTTGTAATGATTATCGATTCTTATTATATTTTTGTACATAATATTATAAAATTGAGGGAACGGGGGATGATGATACATATTATATATATAAAAAAAAGGAAGAAACAAAGAAACAAATTTGCGAGGAAATAAAATAGAAAAAAAAAGATAAAATAAAATGAGAGAACACGTGCCCGCTTTGCGAATCGCTCGAATTTCGTTGCTTTCGTCTACTACTGTGCGCATTTTTACCGGAAAAACAAAGGAGAAAAAAAATAAATAATGAAAGAGAATAACTGTGTACTATTATGGAATAAGAAGTTGACGTGTTTCCTTCTCTCAGCGATTATGCGTCGTATTTTCTTTTGTAAAGGAAAAAAAGTGAGAAATGAGAAAAAGAGAAAAACGCGCTCGTAAATGAACAAGGGGAAAAAAACACGTTGATCAGTACAGATTTGTGATCGACATACCTTTTTTTTCGCCAGTTCATGAACTTACACAAGCTCGCTCTTTTTTCTTTTTTTCGATTTTTCGTCTTTTCTCGTTTTCTTTTCTCTTTCTGAATTTACAAAGTGCATAGAAAATCAAAGACTTGTAAAGTTTTCTTGTGAACCCTTTTCGAGAAGAGGAGGGAAAGCTTTGCGTCGGGTGAACAATTTTATACGAGACGTTGGTTCATTATCTTTTTAATAATATAAGAGAAAAGTTAATACTAATAAATAAATGCTTATTGGTTCACGAAACGAATGATGTGCATTTACTTATTTACACCACTATACATCATTGCCATTAGTCAATTAAGTCATTAACCTTCTAAGCAATGTTTATTTCACGCTCATTAAAGTTATATCATCAATTGATAAAAATGGAATACATTTAATCAACAACGTAGATGCACGACTTGAAACAAAGTAATGGTAAATTTCAAAATTTATCTTCTATCTCAAAAGAAACAAAACCAGATTACTTGCTAAATTTTTATCAATAGTTCAGTATTAAAATTGTTAAACAATCTCTGCATTTGTCGTAATTTACCGGTCGAACACAACTGTTCTTAATATCAAGAATTATACTTCCCAATGCCAAGATAAACGTAAAGAGAGACATTTTACTAGCACGCAGGACTCGTCGAGGAGAACCAAATGCAAGGCTCGTGCACGACGATGAGTCACACGCGGAGCATATATATTTTCTCTTTGGTCTTGCAATTTTTGCGTCACTGCCCCCTAGGAAACCGGTGTCGGATAAGGCAAAGGATATACAAGTGCGTCAATTGGTGTGACGATCCAATCGATTGCAAAAATCATTAATTATAATACTGAACCATGTTATTCTATCTTCTTCAATTATTATGCTTCGAAAACAAATGGTTGTATATGACCAGCTCAGCTAATTTTCACATGAACATTTTATATTGTATGTACACATATATACATTTCCATTAAACTAGTACAGAGCACTTGATAAAAGCAGCAATTCTCGGACGTTCGAACGTTAAACTTTTTGAGATTCCATATAAATTCCAATTATCACTCTGTCTATAATTGATTTTATAACACTGTTGTATAATGTTTTCATTGAATTTCAAGTTTAAATTCTTCGACGCAGTGAGATTCCGGATATATTGTGCACACGTTTGTCGGCTTGAGAAACAGCAGTTGAATCGTCCAGCTACGATTATAAAATTCTGGAAGCAAAACGAAAGTTAACGTCCTCTCATAGAAAACCAAAAGAGTCCAAAACACCACCTGACCAATTATCGTCAAGGCATTAATTAATTATCTATTTAGTACAGAAGAATCGGAATCGCTTGCGAAGAAAAAAGAAACTT
Source organism: Megastigmus stigmatizans (assembly GCA_900490015.1). NCBI lineage: Eukaryota > Metazoa > Arthropoda > Insecta > Hymenoptera > Megastigmidae > Megastigmus > Megastigmus stigmatizans. Next base: position 34,379 of record UELV01002309.1, read on the forward strand.
TAAAAAAAGAAAATAGTAATTTTGAATTTCCTGTGGTTCGAAATGACAACGAAATCGTTCTTTTTTTTTAAAAAAAAATGATCTTGAAATTTTCATCCCTATCCTATATATAAATAATTACTCCAGTCGGTCAGGCACAGCGAAGATCCTTTATCTAAGCGCGCAAAGTAAGTAAGTTCATAGAGCATTCTATAGACAATAAACATTGGCCATATATATAGCGGCGTAATATGCGCGGAGCCACTCGGAGGAAAAAGCGTTTGTCGCCCACGTAGTCCACATGGCAGAAAAGCGGAGTTTTCTGCGGTTACGCAAGACTCGTGTACATACACACGCGGTCGGAAGAGCGACACGTAACCCGACGCGTATAATAAATCTGCCTCTCTCTCTAGGCTAAGTATATATCTCTCTCCGTCTCGTTCTCTTTATTCTGTTTCGATGCGGAGAGTTTAGTCGGTCGCCTCATATGCGGACCCTAACACGATCGACGCTTGTTACTTTTTGCTTTTCTTCGCAAAGGGGCTCGGAAGAGGCGCGGGAAAATTGGCGAAAAGCTGAGATGTTTGGGCATTACTCGAGTAAGAAGTAGCTTCCCCCTCCCCCCTGTCTTTTTTTACGCTTGCGCTGTGTTTTTCTTGAATTATCATTGTTTTCGAATGATACGCGAAAGATTGTTAGTTATTTCTGGAAATTGCATTATTTTCGCGCTAACGAATCGAGGAAGGAATTGCAGGGTATGATAATGACGATGATGAGAGCTGTTTGATTTATTTATTTTGCCTGGAAAAGTTAATGGAACAGGCGATTCGTGGAACGATCCGGTAATGAGAATGAATACAGGCAAAATTTCGAGCGTGTAAAAAGTGAAAAGCGCAAAAAAGTGTTCGTTGGAATAAAACGTATTCAATCGTACATTATTTATTGATCATCGTGCGATCCTAGGACTAATTTGATGAATATTCTATGAGTATATTCATGAAAAAAAAAACAAACGTCTCGATTGGCTCTAAATTCTGCGCAAAACATGACGCTTCGAATTTTTATACAATCAACACGTTTGACCTAATCAAAGCCGCGTGCACTGGTCTTTTTATATACATTACACACTTATTTCTGTGAATTTTCGCAACTTACTTTTCTTCTGAAATTCAAAGAGGTACAAAAATCTACATGAATAACAAATAGATCATTAATCCAAGATCAATCAAGATAGCGATAAGATTGGAAGCACGAAATTCGATTGGACCGACGTAAGCTTCGATTCGTCTCGAAACATTATGCAATTATAATCAGCAGTTCGATCGCGAGTCATCTTAGTAGTATCATCGGGGATCTCAATTATAGCGTCTCGGTTTTTCCCCTTGCAGCCGCTTAAAAATCCACTTCTCGAATGTTTTGACGTGTCCGATAAGAAATCAATATTTCCCGCGACTCGCCACAATTATCGAGCTGCCCGCAGAGACGGAACTAAACATAGAGAGCCGCGCTAAGTCTGTTGATATTTATTGAAATTGCCGTGGAGTTTACGCGCCAATTGATAGCGATAACGCCATTATCGGTGCGTGCGCGAATTGAATTTATTGCGCTAATTAATGTGCGCTTTGTCTATGGGTAAGCGTCATTTGGCGATAAGCTGCCGCCGCCACTGCGTAGCGAGTTTCGTAAGCGAGTTTCGTTCGCGAGCCTATAAATAATGACGCGAGATTTTGTTCAGCGATCGTATACCGATCATCGAAATTCTTTTTTTTTTCACGATTTCTAAATAGCGATTGCGAACTTCGAGGAATATTGAATATTGAAGAAAATGGGTAATTTTCTTACGTATTGGAATAAATAGGGGAGACACGACTTTGTAGCGGGAAAAACGTTGTTGAAGTTTTGTTTTTACTTGAATTTTTATTATTAAAATGTAAAAAACTAATGCATACACTAGTTAATTTAACCAAAGTTCTTCAAGATTGTTGAGCTTTACGCAAAAGCCAATAGAATTGCAATAGGTACACAAAAAGAAGTTCATTTTTTACTCGACTTTTTCATATGACTAATCGTTGATTTACTTATCACACATATCTGAATTTTCTTATACTGGTACGAAGAAAAACCGCTGTTGAATTTTTTATATTTCAATGTATGGTACTTTACTGCGCATTTATTAAAAAATACATTAAATAACATAACTTATTAAATTAGCTGCTTCGACAAGTACTCCAAATGCGAGCGACTTTCCATAGAATTCAGTTCATAAAAGAATATGGGAAATTTCGGTCATCAGAGTATCGAAATTTCAAAAGTATATATATCCTAGTTTCGTAGTTCGTGCGTCCGGGTTGCGGTTACACATCTCAGCAGCATATTATAGACGATAATATTTCGGAATTTCAAAGTTGGTAAATTTGAATTTTGAACTTGCGCGCGCGCGCGGAATATATGAATCGGAGATTCCAATTTGTACCAAGGTGACGCCACTGTATATCACAGTGCGAAGTACGAGAATCCCCTACCATGAATTATTTATATTATGAACAGAAAAAGTTATAGAAAAAAAGGCTATAGGTAGTAATCGTATTAGCGCTTTTGTATATTTACATTTTTCTTTCGAAGCGCAAGATAAAAATGCAGGTATGCCGTAGTTTTTCGCGAGAACGCGCATCAACGCGAAATTGAAAAATTCAACAACTTTTTCCGATCAACTCTGATGTCTATATACAAAAAAAAAGTGTGAAAAGAATAGCTTGCATCGTGAGACTCAAGCTGTGATTCAGTACCTCGGTAATCATCTGAAAGCTAGGTATTATAAATCGATCTGGAGGAAACATTGAAATGATTTAATCTCTAACATCACGCCCCGCCAAATCCTGTACTTTTCTCAAAAAAACGTCCAATTTCCTCTCTTTTTCCACTAACCCAAAAACAGAAATTCACGCTAATTCTCAAAACACATCAAATTTTTGCGATCCCTTCCAAAAAAAAGATCTCGACAAATCCAGCCTGCAGCTTCCACGCGATTCCTCACATATCAAATCCGATCCCCCGCGCGTTTCTTCACAAACTCGCGTATTATAACGTCGCTGTGCGCGAGTGGCTAGTTGCCAAAATAAAAACGAAAGCTGTGCGCGCTACAGAGGGATTACAATAATAACGCGCGACGCGACTGGGTCAGCTCTCAACGCTCCTACGTAGGCTATACAGCGTTAGATGCGAGTTTGTGTGCGTGTGCGTGTCGCGGCCAACGTCACGCGTGTGCAGCTGACACTCCACGATCTCCGCGCTGTGTAGGAATTGAGTGTGACGTCACGGGGGCCGAAAGGAACTCGAGACTCTCGCTGGGTGGTTGTTAAGTATATTGATAGATATGAAGTCAGTGACTTCTCGAGTTTCTCAACTCTCGCTATCTATCTCTCTCTCTCCCGAGCTTTTACGGGTTTCGCGTCGCTGCTTTTCTCTTGCGCGCAAAATTTTGAGAAATGTCTTGTACGCGTGGTTATATTTATGTTTCGGGATATAGCTTCCCTCGATTCGCTTTTCTAAAATAGCACAGAAAATGTTATCAATGCGATTTTGACATTTATTCTAAATTCTCGTTTTACGTCGATAGTATACACGAGGGTAAAGAATCAGTATTATAATATGTAAACATTGGTCTGGGTTATAATCGACAAGCCATGAGTTTTAATCAGCCGCATATAAATAAATCAGCCTAATCCACTCGCGTACTTTATCCACGATGTGCAAATTTAACGCTTCATTCACTCGAGACGATAAAATTATGAAATCAGTCGCGTTGTTAACTTATTCGACTGGCGATAAAAACCCATGCTCACAGATTAATCAAATAAACAAGTCGCGATAGATCTTGGACTTGTGAATCAATATGCCGCCAGACGATGAAAGTGTTGATACAGTTTTCTGAACTATTCTATACATTTATTTGTTTACTTTGAGAAAAAATATTTTTTTTAAATGCACGGTTATATTCTTTACTTCTCAGTGTTTAAGCCGTGGTTATAGCATTTGTTATTAGGATTTAATTGTTCGCTTGCAATTCAGTTTGTACTTATATGCTATTCATTATAATGTTATCCAGCCGTTATAGAGCATCACATATATAGCTGCTGTAATGAGCTGAGAGCAGTGCATGATGTGCTTAAGACTGTTTGAATAAGGAAACAAACATTTCCGCGGAGCGATTGTTTGTCGTCGTGGGGCTTGAGTAATTTAGAGCTTTCCATCACGCGCCGCGTTGACGCTCTATATTATCTTATCGCCCATAAACCAACGAAATCAAAGAATCTTCGCAATTGCGTTGTGCGAGCTAAAAGTAGGTACATACGTCATTTTCTAGTTAATTCTTTTTTTCTTTCCTTTGCTGAATCATTGTGATTTAATTACGAGTTTGCAAAATATATCGGTAAGATTTATGTTTGTGGATGTGATGTCAATTGTTGGAAAAACAACTGAAATGCAGTTAATCTGAGTGAAAATGTTAAAATCATGACGTGTCAATTATTTTTAGTACGATACAGGTGGCCGATTCTTAATACCGTCAACGTAACACGATTGAACAATGTACAAGTATACGAATCCCCACATTTTCTTAGGTATTGGAACATGACCCAGAATGAGCCAGAGGGGTCAGTGCACAATGCGAATTTCCGAGGTGCATCTGCACCAAGCAAGAGAAGACACACGTGAGAGAGAACGCGACTTATCTCAGATCACTGCCTCTCGCGCCCATCCCCTCGCTACCACAGCAGAAACCGCTCGTACAGACATATATATACACGTTGCTGGCAGTCGCGGTTGTTCGATTACCTAATGTGTAAGCCGTGGCGCTCGGCTCGGCAGCTCCTGCAGTATACACCTCCTTGCGACTCTGTCGCGGGAGCGCGAGTCGCTCGTGTCGCGCGCAACTCTATACTCGCCGACCATCAGTGTCTCTTTTTCCCCGCGCGGCTCCGGGGACGTGCTCCTATCTCTCTCTCTCTCTCTCTTGTGTACGTATGTGCCGATAAATGAATCCTTTTCATTTGCCTCTGCGCCTTGCCTTTTTTTGTCTTTGGGTACGAGTCATTCGTTACTACGGTGCCTCGTTGCTTGTGTATCTATATATATATATATAT
>UELV01002310.1:0-11295 GCA_900490015.1 Megastigmus stigmatizans
GTGGAAACTATGCTTCGCTTTTAATCGCAATATGTAATTTTAAAGGTTGAAGATACTCGAACTTTGACTATATATATATCGGAATATAAGTCACCGTTAATGAACTACAGAGTATAAGAGAAAATCATTATTACAAAGTTGCATGGAATATATTCTCGGAATCTTGAATCACATAGATTTATACAAGACAAAAAAATTCTAATCTTAATTTTATAAGTTTCTTTTAGTAATGATATAGAAAATGCTGTTCATTCTGCTTACTTGCAAAAGAAAGAATTTGCCGCAATTAAATTTTGTTTCAAAAATATAAATCAGCATGTCCAAGACATAAATAAAAAGAATCTCAAAATTTCTATTTAAAAAAGAGATTTCAGACACCCCGATATCAAGAAAAATTTATACATTAACAAAATTTTTAAATTGATTTTAGAAATTAGAAAATTTATTAATATACGTTATCTGAAGCTATTCATATTTGATCTCGATTTTTAGGAAATTCAAATACATCCTTATATTCTTGAAACGTCAAAATTTTCTTTAAGTAAATATAAGGTCTTTTACAGAAAATAAACAGTATCATAATGTGCATCAAATTTGAAGATTTTCTTTTGACATTAATTATTAATTATTTGAAAATAAATAACGATCTAGTCATCAATTTAATAGTAGTTATCAGAAATATATATATTATTGCTTTGAAATATTGCATAATCATTTTAATAATCAAAAATAACCAAATTTCTGGGATACTAAAAATTGAAATGAAAATAGTTCCTAAATTATTACAAAATACAAGATATATTAATTTCAAAATGCACGTAAATAATTGATGAAAACATAAGTTCATTTAACAATTTTTAAATATTATATACTAATTAAAATTTAGCAACATTTTCAGGTACAATTATAGTCTAATAGCAATTTTCAAGAGCTCATTAAAATGGATACAAAGTAAGTAAAATGAATTTTTCTCCTTTTTACAGTTCCTAGTCCACAGAGTCCTTTTTAGATCCCGTGAATAGATTTCTGCTCGACTAGACCTAATCATAGATTTTGAAAAAGGGGTTTGTAGCCTTTAACGACCATCCTAGGTCCTATTCTCTATAAACATTACTGCATAAGAATAGACAGTGTTCTAGTTAAAATTTTAGCAACAAGCTTACAGAAATCGTACTTTCAATCTACCATATTTGTTATATGCTAAAGAAAAGCAGTTTTTTACGACACTATTTAAAACAAATTAAATGTTCTTTGTACTGGTTAAATCCTGTGAAAAAAACGTTACAAACTACAATGTCCTTTCACGAATAATTGGCCGCTGCGGAACGTATCATCGAATTTTCAAAAATCCCATTCGCTTATGCCGAACAACCATTGGAAAGTCATAAAAGTCAGCTCCGGAAAGGCTTATTTTTCCGCGCGCTCTCACTCCCTCTCTCGCTCTCTCGCGGCGCTAACGGAAAACGATCGACGACCGCACGTTGAGAGAGAGATAGAGAGAGAGCCCAGTTCCAACAAAGACAATTAAAAATTTTTACGAGTCGAATCGATGCTCGGCAGGAGAGTGAGCGCGAGAGAGAGAGAGAGAAAAGGAGCGCTATAAGCGCCCACCGCTCGCTGCACACACGCCCGTGGCACGTACGTACCTCTACGTTCTCTTTGCAATTTGCTACCGTCGTAGATTGCACCTGCATGGTCTATTATCGTGTGGAAGTTCGTCTGTGCGCCAACGCGCCGAGCGAGCTAGCGAGTGAGCGAGACAGAGAGAGAGAGGGAGAGAGCGAGAGAGAGTGGAAAAGCTCGCGGTAGAGCTAGAGAGAGAGAGAGAGAGAGAGAGAGAGAGAGCGAGGGGGCAACCTAACCTCAAACCTTGTACCTCATCCTTCTCGTGATGGAGGCGTCCCTATTATAAGTTGCGAACAAACTTTACTTATATGCTCGCGACTACTCTCCGCATGCGCTGCGCTGCGCTCGCGCGCCGCGCTCTCTGCCTTCTCATCCCTCATCCCTTTCTCATCATACTTACGTTCGAACGAACACGCACACATAAATATGCCCCGAGCCCTCACTCCCTCTCTCCCTCTCTTTCTCTTGATGTTACGGTATACGTGTACGGCGTAAACTGAATAAAACTAGGAGAGGGAGCGAGAGAGGGAGCGAGAGAGGGATAGGTATTATTTCGCCCTGTGTGTACTTTCAATTAAACCTAGTTTATGTTCGCGAAAAATATACGAGATATTGTGCTTCGGCAGCTGCACCTAATTTATCCGCGAGCAATCATATATAATACAGCGAAGACGGAGCGCCGGCCGTAAATAATGCACTTTTCCTTATTGTTTGTATTTATTGAGCATCGTTGTTTTAAGTTTATTAATTACGACTGAAGCGAATGGAATAGAAACTATGCGCCCTTAAAAATTTGTGCAAACTGTCCAAGTTGAGCGAGCACAAGATGAATGTAGCCTTAGAAAATTTGGATAAGACCGCGTGTGCTAGTTTGCAAATTATTCTTCAATTAATATGAAAGCAAAAATGCGATGATGAAATTAAAAAGCAGTAATACATTATTCAAATTTGGTTTTCGTTTTACTTATGATTCTAGTTGGAATAATTATTTATTTTGCACAAACTAAGAATATACCAGTTAATAGTTGACGAAAGAATGACATTTCTTTATAGGTTAATTAATAACTTCCAATTTATTCATTTATTCACATAACAGTTTGACTGAACTATTGCTAGAGAAACGTTACTCGCTTCTGCAACTACGATCTTTGAAAAAATCCAGACAAAAGAATTATTTAGCAAGTCAAAAAGAATAAAACGAAATAAAATAACGGAATCCTAATGATTTCCAGGCCAATAAACTCATCGGATTGAAGCTGCAACCTAAACGTTCACGTATACATACATACGAACGGGACAGAGAGAGAGAGAGAGAGAGAGAGAGAGTGAGTGTCGAAATCTTTCTCCCAAGACTGACCAGTGGTCAGTCCGGTCGCGGACACGCAGGGGGTGCGATCCCGTGATGCCTCCGGGCGTTCGCCGGCCTTATGCAAAGTCCGAGCTCGGGTTCTCTCTGTCTCGTCGCTCTCTCGCTCACTCTCACTCTCGCTCCTGTCCATTGTTTGGAATTCTCCAACACGGGATCTTAGAGGTGGCCTAATGAGGCGGCAAATAATTGCTTATTAATGACCAGCTGACCGCATACGAGACATTGTGCTGCATCCGCGTTGAAAAAAAAAAAAAACGGGGCGGGGAGAAAATAGCGTGAACGGAGAATGGACTTTTTGACCGCTCGATGGACCATAAGGGAGATTTTTGTTTGTTTTTTTTTTGCTCTCGTCGTCACTGTGGAGGCTCGTTTTTATTCGGGATCGCTGATACTCTTAATGCGCGGATATTCGTCAATGGGAGCGTGCAGCATGGCTTTGTTGGGCTCGCTGCAGCTTTTTTCTTTTTTCTCTTTATTGGTTTAGCCGTGGCGCTAATCGCCTATAGTTATATATGACTGTATTTTGTTTCTTTGTTGCTGGAGCTACGAACTCGTTGAAACGGTTTTTATTGCCTTGGAGGATTGAGTTTATCATTTTAGAACTTGACTTCTAGATTCATAGATTAGATTTTCTCGTTAGAGTAGTATCTTGTTTGAATATTTTGAATATTTGCAGAAATAAGGGAAACAACATACTGATTTCTAAATAGTTTTTTTGAGAATCGAAAAATAAAAACGTACATCTTACATTTGCTTTTGATGAAAACTTGATCATTTGCTAAAAAGGTAAAGATAGTGGAACACTTCTCTTTTTTTTCTTTTTACCTCTTTATTATTTCAACATTCTTGAACACTTGCCAATAAATAAATTTAAGAAAATATTTTACACAAAGCCACCAAAACTCTCGGTTTACCGAGCACAATATCGTTTGCAAATTTTTCAGCGTCAATAGCAGCTGCACTGCACGCAACAAACCTTTACCGTCTTAAACAAAAACCTGTTCAGCTTTTCTTCAAAGCCGAAATCGCATCGTTGTAAGTAATCGACGTCGCTCGCCAACTGAAAAAAAAGTCCCTCATCCTCAATAGAGTCACCCGCAACATATTTGTCAGATCTCATACACAAAGAGCCGCACGATAAGCGTCTCGAAAAAATCCAACACACACGCATACACACTGCACGCAACGGCATAATCGAAGACTGGACAGTTTCTCCCCCCTTTATAGCTCAAGCCACCGAAATCTTATCTCTCCAAAACATCTGGCTCTCAAGAAATTGAAACCTCGCTCTGGAGCCGTTCATTGTTAATCGATTCGCCATCTCTCTGCGGGGTCGGCGCGCGATGCGTCATCCGCGTCGATTAAAAGCCGCTGCCGGCACAAAGTCGTTCGTCGCCGCGACTTTACCACACGATACCCATCGCGGCCCGGTCCTCCGACAGCAGAATGGACCCTCTTCTCTCCTTTACATAAAAACCCCGCCACGCCGAAAGCATATATAAGCATACACGCGTTATATACTTCTGCTTCTTCTTCTTCTTCTTTTGTCGGGGCGGATGGGGCCCATATACATATGCTTATATACGCACAGCGAAAGAACACAGGTGAGTATCGAGTCGCTCTTTGCGAGTGAAAGTTACTGGCTCTGAGCGTATATAGGCGCTTCCTGCGGCGCGCGTAGAGGGAGAGAGGATCGCTCTGGACGTCTGAATAAAAAAAATATAAATTTCAAGAGGCTCGGGCCACCGACGGTAGCATCTGCCGGACATTGTCCTGTCCGGAAATATATTTGAAAACTAGTCCAACGAGGAGAGAGAGAGAGAGGACGGCGGGCGGTTAACGCACACACACGCGCGCCTCTACATGGTAGTCGAGGAAAACTGGTTGAGCATAGCGTTATAGGCTACAGCCGGTTTTCGCGAAATCCCAAAGAGCCACACGAGTGGTATGGCGGTGGCCTTGTCCGACTGGACTAGCCCCTGCTAACTAACGCTTCCTGTTGTTGTAACAATTATTTAGTCTTTCTCTTTCTCGGCCTCGTCTGCTTGGACGTGCCTGGTATATCGGGAGAGGTGGGCCACGCGTGCGCGTGCCTAGCGAGAGATTTTGCGCATGGAATGATCTTTTTGGAGTGGCTTTCTTTTCTCTAACTCATGCGTGTTTAGCAGGCGGGCCTTTTGTGAGTCGTTCTTTCAATGAATCTTTCGTTCAGATAGGTTTTCAGGGTTATTGGTTTTTTTTTTCTCTTGTGTTTTTCGGATTCTATACTGTCGTTTGTTAGAGGTGACTTACGGCTATGAAACGCTTCCTGCTTCGACAACCGGGTTTACATTATAATAAACGAGTTCGTTCTATCCGGTAATAGATTTGTTCTTCAAATATTGAAAATTATTCATAACATTATGAACACATATTTTATTGAGTACGATTATAATACATGGGAAATATTTAAAAACTTCAATTATGCAATTGATATTTGAAATATCCTTTGACTGCTTTAGAAAGTGAACTAATAACGTAAATTAATTTTAGTTTTTAGAATATGCGATTTTACAATTATTTGAATAAGTATTTACCAATAACAAAAATGATTATCTTTATATGTAGAAAATGAATGGAAACAATACATTTTTCAATATTTATCTCAAAGTATATTCTAACAAAAAGAGTACACTAAATCGCTTTAAAGAAATATCGCGATTTCTCAAAATCCAGCGGATATCGAATCAAAATAAATATACCGAGCCCAGGAGGGGTAGCGAAAAAGATATCCTTCATATAGGTCAGCTCCGGTCCTCCAATCCCTCGTGGGCCAACTGCAGCCGCTCTACACCCAACATGCACAATGAAGAAAAAACAGGTTTCTCGAGCTGACCAGTTTTGCGTATTTCTCACACGAGCTGACCTCTTCGCACTTTCTCTATCCCTCTTTCTCTCTCTCTCTCTCTCTCTCTCCGCTAGAATATATTCAATTGTCCATCTTTAGCTGGACTGACTCGTCTTCCTCGCATACGCGGCTCCGTGCACAAAACTGGTTTACTTTCCCACTGTCGGGGCACGCGCACGTATCGGTCAACTGGCCGCGTGTACAAGGTACAAGATCTCGTCCACGGGTCCCAAAGGCTATACGGGGAGGGTGGGGGCCCCGAGGATAAAGCGCAATGACCAGTCCGTGGCGCCGAGCCGCAGATGCTGCCGGTCAGTTCGTGATTTTGATTCGTGTACTCTGCCTCGGGACGACTGAACGGGCCGCGGATTTTGCTTGTGCTTCTTTCAGACTATGGGGTATGTATATATATATATATGTCGTTGTTGCGTGGGTGGTGGTTGTGTGTATCGTGGATCGTATAGGTGGAACGACAGTGCGACGATTTTTTAATATCGACTTGATCAATTCGGATCTGGATTCATAATTAGTTTGTGTTGATTGTTTCAAGTTTTTATTTAAAATGTATTAAATATATAACTGCCAGCATGTAAAGATGTGTCAAATAATTTGGAATATCTGATATGATAAATGGATAAAATTATTGTTGAGAATAATTAGGAATTAAATCCGTATCGATATTATTATTGGAAATAAAATTTATAAATTAATAAATAAAATGAAGTGTACAAAATTTGGTTTTAATTTAGTTTGATAATTAAATTTGATTAATAATTATAATTATTCAAGACTATAATAATATATTAATAGTTATTTTTATATAATTAAGCATATACTTTTTTAATAAAAAACTATCTTTAACGGTTACTATTAATAATTTTACTTTTAAACGTCGCTACTTTAATATCGTTTAAATGAATCATAAATTAAAACCTTAACAATTATCAAACATAGTATAAGAATAATGGACTGTAGCGTGTTTAAAATTATTCATAGTGAAACGACTGAAATTTATGCGAACCCTCAATTTTGTTCCTTAGCAAATCTTGAGACGATAAAGTTTCAAACATCTCTCCAACATCAAAGCTCACATTTTTACAAGATCCAAATAACTACCGAGTGTAAGAAAGTAAAAAAAGCGTCGCAATCAATTTAATCGGTACGAACTGCGTCAATCTCAAAATGAAGACTGCAGTCTCGCAGAAAGCCGCGTTCGGTTCTAAAACATTTCAGGCCATAATTTAAACTCGGGCGCACATCTTAATACCCTCCTTGAATATAAAATCAAGCCGTATAACGTCGGAAAGGCCCGGGGTATTCAGCGAAACAGCCCTAACCTCATTTACCGATCAAGCGCACGAGCTGTAATTCGCTTCTCCCTCTCTCTCTCTCGCTCCAGCTCCTAAAACGTCTTGCATAAAATTTCGTCTTGTGAATCTCTCTCGCCCTCTCGCAGCAGCAGCAGCAGCGGCAGCGGCAGCCTCATCTCAACAAAGCCAACTTTTACCTCCTCCTCCTCCTCCTCCCTTCAGCCCGCATAATAGATTTCTTAGAAGCTGCAGCGAGAACCGAGAGCGAGAGAGAGAGAGAGAGAGAGAACTGCTCTGTACGGCGCTTCGTCGGGCTTATTAGAAACGCAATTAAACTCTCTTATGGGCGAAATTAATGCAAATTTCTAGACGCGCGGCCTCGCGTACGCCCGTATATACAAGCGCGCACATACGCATAGATATATAAGGCTGTGTGTATACGTATACATGTAGAGGAGGCGCATACGCGAGCTCGTTCGCCGGTTTCGAGGCGAGAGAACGTCAGGTTTTCCAAGTTCTCTAGCTAAGCGTGTGCTGCTGCTGCTGCTGTTGCTGCTTCTCTCTCTCCCTCTCACTTGCTTCCCCTGAATCGAGGGAAGGAGAGGGGGGGGGGAGAGAAGCCACTCGAGGGCGGAGTCCCGGGTAAAAGCGGCCATACTGCCACCCCCGTCTTACCAGGCGCTCCGCGCGATCCCCCCTTTTCTCCTGCTTTCTATATATAGTCGTCGTCGTAGCAGCAGCAGCAGCAGCCCACCCGCCGCTTCTCTTTATACCTCCTCCCTCTCTCTCTGTCTCTCTCGCTCGCTCGCTCGCTCTGCCGAAGCTATATACCCGAGGCTGGCAAAATAAGGGATGAAAAACGACGCGCGCTTGGAGAAATGGTGTGCGCCCCCTCCCCCTTCCTTCGCTTCGTGCACGCTATGTATATATATATATATATATACGTACGTATATAGCAAGCGCGTATCGAGAGGCTGTTGCTGTATCTTGCCGCTCTATGCGAGCGGCCTGCTTTTTGCTCCTCCTGCTAGACGCCGATCTTAGACCATGTTCTTGATTTTACCCGCTCTTTGCGCGTTTCTTCCTCTTGTCGTCTTCTTACCTTATGCTACGCCGCGTCTGCTTTCGTTTCTTACCGCGAGACCTGCTAGAAGGGGATTTGTTTCTTTTTTAGCTGCTGCTAGCTGCTACCTCGAGGTTGCATGACTTTCTTACATTGAAGGCTTAATAACATTAATAATATTGTAAAACGCTATCTTCTCGCTTTCAGTCTTTAGTGATACAGAGTTTTAGAAACCGAGATGATTAACTGCTCGTTTTGTTAGTTATCTATTGATTTACCTGCTATCAAATTCTATTTAATAAATAACAATATTAAAGCAACTATTTTGTACGGTATTTATAGTACTATCTTATGCTTTAGTAAATTCAACAAAAGTATACGCATTTATGCTGGTACAGCGTATATACAATTAAAATCTAAAACTCAAATCTAACTATTAAACATTCTTCAAATTTTCAATTCAAATATTTCGTTCAATTTTCACTCACATGTACGCATAACTTTCTAAACATTAATAAATAAGTTTAAGCACATCTATCGCTTCGAGCTGCTAATTTCACATAAACTTGAAATAGACTTCATTTTTTTCTTTCCTATGTTAAACTATTTTAAAATACATCCGATAATTTTAAAAATTTCTTCAATTTCCAAATCTCTCAAAAACCATTCCACCCGCCAACTTCCATCGCACTTGGTCCCGACGACATCGCGCCAATCCCTTAGACATCAACCTCCCTCTCTCTCTGTCTCTCTCTCTCTCTCTCTCTCATCCAGTCCGCCATATCCTTTCTTGCCCGGAGCGAATTTTCCCCATCATCCATTATGTGCCGCAGCGAGTTTGCGCCCAATTATCACGCGCCGCGGAATAACGCGCCTTATTCCCAATTTTCTCGCTCGCGCTCCCTTCCCTCTCTCACGCTCTCTTACAAGTACATGTATAAAATTGCTCTCTATCTTAATCTCGTAGCGTCTTGAAGCTCCTCGGATGTAACTTGGCTTTGCCTCCCAAAGCCCATAACGTTTTGCTATTCAAGTCGACGGTGCAGCGGCGGCGGCACCTTCAAAACGGATCTCTCGTGGACCAGAGAGAGAGAGAGAGAGAGAGAGAGAGAGAGAGCGAGAAGTCTGAGTAGTACGCGGCGCTGTACAAAGTCGTAGCTCACGGCCCTTTCATTTGTAAACGAAATTACAGAATAAGGTTGTGTGAAGCGAACGAGCGAGCGAGAGAGACAGAAAGGGAGAGGAAGCGAGCCGAACTCACGAGTCTCTCTGTGAGAGGTTATACTACTCGGGAAGGAGAGAGAGAGACAGAGAGAGAGAGAGAGAGAGAGAGAGAGAGAGAAAGGGCGAGAGGATGACAGTGTAAGGGCGTAAAAGGAGAGAGAGAAAGCGAGAGTTGCTATAAGTCAAAAGGGTGTTAAGATAATGAAAGGGGGTAGAGAAATATTGCGCGAAACGTGAAGAAAGTTTAATGAAGCGAGTTAATTCGACAGCTAAGAAATTTGAAAGCATGAAATCGTCGCAAAATCTTTCTGCAATATGAAGAAAAATAGTTTTTTTAAAAAAAAGGATAAATAAAGGAAAAATTAACGAGTCCTCGGTATGGAGGAGGTATACAAGCAAGGATAGGAGAGGAGGTTTTGGAAGGTGGGCGGGTGTCTGGTCGGGCTCTCCGCGGCGCGGGCGCGCGTTGCAGAGGCAAACGGCTCAAAGGAAATTAAGGAGCATTCACTCCGCAGGAAGCTTCCTACAGAGAAATATCGTCCTCGCTGACTGAGAGGATAATGGCAACGAGTCTCTCTGCGACTCTCCCCCTCTCTCTCTCTCTCTCTCTCTCTCTGTATATGTCTTTCTCTTTATCTTACTCTCGGCGCTCCTCTCGCGTTTCTGAGATACTCTCGGCATTTCGACGCTGCTGCTGCTGCTGCGGGTCCTGGACCCCCGGAGATTTCTTTTTGCTCCCGCGATTGTCTTTGTCTTTGTCCAAGACTCTAATTCTAATTATACGGAAGCGGCGATAATTGTTCTGGTTTTGTCTCTCGGTCTGCGCGGGGTTTCTCCTTGCTTATACTATATACGAGTGCATTCACTGGATTTAGCAGACTGGCGAATGTTAAAAGTTACATTTAGCTGTAATTTTTTATGGTTTTGACTGTCTGAATCAAGTTTTATGAATTAGCCAGATGAAAGTAGAATCTATCTTCTGTGAACGTTTGGAAATCTGAGGTTAAAAGAAGAAAAAAGAGTTCTATTTTGAGTCGTGGCTGGACTGGAAAGTGGCATCATTACTGCAAAAGTCATGCGATAAAATGAATAATAATCCTAAATTCTATAGATTTAATTATAAAAGTAATTTTTTTCAGATTTACATAATTATTTTTAACATTTAAAACGTTGAAAACAATCTTTCACTATTTTCAACTAATTAAAACTTGAAACTATATGTGGAAACTAAAAACTTCTTGAAATTATGAAATCAAGAAATCTTCTATATAAAACATAAAGCATTACAAAAATGTAATATTTCATTTTTCAAATCATACATTTGATAATCAGAAAAAAAGTACTCGAAACCAAATGGTGCAAAAAGAAAGAATGCAATTTTTCCAATTTCAGCGGAAGCGAGGTACTAAAGAAAGTTTTTTTCGAAAAAAGAAAAAGAAAACAGAAAAAGAATAGCGAACGCATCGTAACGATTATGCAGCAAGCGGTTGAAAGTGGCGAAAATGGCGGTGTCCCGAGAAGCGAGCCGGGAGGACCGCGGGGCCGAATGAATCGTCCACTTAAGCAGCGTCATAGACACGCTCAGAAACCTCAGCTCGACTTCATATTACACACACACACACACACACACACACATACTCGCATCCACATAGAAGCCAGAGGGAGAGAGAAAGAGAGAGAGAGAGAGAGAAGACGCCGTAGAAGCAGAGAGGAGCGTTTCGGTGCACACGCGGCGGCGGCAGAGGCGCGCTCCCCGGCATTTTAATTCGACCAGGCTACCGAGAGAGAGAGAGAGAGAGAGAGAGAGAGAAAGAGA
>UELV01002313.1:0-12803 GCA_900490015.1 Megastigmus stigmatizans
TCCTTATACGTAGGAAGTCAAGTATAGAATTTACTAGATTTGACCAGTGCAGTCGGTATATGCAGGTATATATTTTGCATGTATAACCTATAGGCAAATGAGATTTATATATGAAATATCTACTCCCTCTTATTTCACAGTTACCCTATGGTACTTTAGAAAATTGCTAAAAATTCATCATCAATTAATTTATAATCGGAAAAAAGAGAATCTTTCCCATAAGACTACATGTTAAAAAAGCAATAACAAAAACATTTAATTCTCGGCTTTGGGGTACCCTAGCCTCGCGAAATTTTAACTGGAGCTTCTTCAATCATTTACTTTGCTACATAAAAATTTGTAAGTCAATGACATCATCAATTCAATTATCGAGAGAACTCCCTTAAATCTATTGAACTGAATAAAAAAAAAAATATGATAAAGAAATTTATCTGTTTTCATGAGGCTCTAAACAATGCCAATTTGTGTTTTTTACTTGAGTAGATAATTATGTATGAGTTTGTCATAAACATACTAGTATTCTGGAAATTGGATAATTTTATTGATAGATATAATTAAGGTATTTATTTAGTGTTGGTAGGTATTTTAAAATACAGTGATATAAAAATAAAAATAATTAACATAAAGTCTAACATGAAAAGTGACATTTTTATATAGGTCACAATTCAACTGCAATCAAAAGTATACCAGAGAAAAAAACCTGTTTTTTTATAAATTCTATGCATCAATCTTTGCGAATCAAATATCTGGTTAATCAATTAACAAATCAAATGTATTTATTAAACTAAATTGGTCATTCATGCTTATAAATAATGTCAACAAGGTCTGAAACCTTCAGTTCCAATTGCACTTGAAAAAACGAACTATAATACTCAAAACAATTGGTACAAATTACTAAAAATTATAGTTTGAAATAGGAAAGTCCATTTATTATTTAATTATTTATATACATTGTAAACATAATCCATTTTATAAAAGAAAATAATGAAAAAACAGTAGCAGATATTATTTACAGAGTACCAATATGAACATTAATTCGAACTGAGATCAATTTTAAAATTTTTAAAAAGGTTTTTATTGATAAGGATTTATGATAGTTCTATTTAATTGGAAACACATTAAATACAATTGTCACTTTGTCATGGTAATTTATTGATACTTTAAGCTGAATATTTACTCGAATCATAAATAGAATATGATACCTTATTAAAATATTATACAACTGGAAATTTTTTTTAAAATAGATGGATAATTTTCAAGAATTGAAAGATTTTCAATGATATTTAGTATTAATAGAATTGTATGATGATTCCATCTTCAGATATTTTACTTTATACTTAGTATTGCCCCAAAATATACAAGGTAGTTGTTGGAATTAAAAAAAGTTGATTCTAAACTATACAAAATACGTTATTATCTTTAACAATGTTACCTATAAGCAAAAAACTACTTATGCCAAATAAACTAACCTCTATCACTAGAATCCATCATTCTAGTTTTGACACTTCTTGTAATGACCTTGAGATCTTGAGTACTTATAATAATGCTACAAAACTTAAACCAGAACCAAAATTTCTTTGACTTGTGTTTTCAATTGGTCATCATCATCTATGAAACATCAAACACATTATTAAATTCGTCTTTTCGTAAAGAATTTAATTTAACCTTCCTTGAAGCTTCGAATACTTTAAAGTATTACTGACTTCAACAAATCGTCAAATCAATGTCAATATAAATAAACATGGCTGCGCGATGCTTGATTGTTACCAGCTACACCCGTTCTTGATCGCACAGTCAGTTACCATGGTCCAACTCCAACACAGAATGTTTATTTGATTTATTCACTGTAGCAATTAAACAAGCCTTGCATAGCAAGATAAAGTTTGTTTCTACGAGCATTCTCAACAACTTCTACCTATTAGGATTGCAATTTCTATTTGAAATTTTTGAAATTATGATTAATGAAAGAGATTATGAAAAATTTATGTTGTTTCTTCTATCACAATATATATATATATATATAATCATATTCCTATAAATATGGCCTATTCTTACTATTTTTACAACAGCTCTACAACACCTACATTACTGAAGATTTAGTAAGGGTCCATCCAAAATAGAATTACAGGCTCGCCGCTCGATGAGCGTTCGAGTATTGCATGCATACTTGCAATTATAACTTATAACTGTATAGTATTAGTTTTTTACTTTTATTATGAAATTTATATTGCTTTATTTCAAATTTTAAATAAGGTACAAATTGAAATAATTATGAAGATTTCAGGGTTGAAGCACTTAGAAATAATGCCATATTTTCAGAGATATGAACTTTTCTAGTAGCAGAAAATCATCAAACTAGTTTTTACATTTTCATGAGAAAATTAGAAGAGTAAAAATTAAATAAAATATATTTTCAAAAGGTGCTAATAAAAATATATCGATACTTATATTTTTTTTATTGTAAGATTCGACTATTTGCAGAATTGGCGTAGGGATAGCCGGTACAAATACGGAACGCTGGAACACGGTAGTCACATTCTGATGAGGACGTAGCTTGAAGCAGATGAAAAAAAGTCACATTGTGTAGTATTTTGAGTGAAAATATTTAGTATTTTAAAATACAGGGGCATTTAAACTTGAATTTGGTAGATTTTGTACGATCAGTGGATATTATATAAATGAGAACTAAAAAACAAACATAATTTCAAAATTTGTGTACACATTTTTTATAAACTATATTCATTTTTAAATCAATTAATCAAGATGGGTACATTTATTAAGTGTAATTTATTACGGTTTCCAAGAAATATTATTATGCCTCTAGAGTACCGTATCCAAGTGAATAGCTATGCTTTACCTGCAAGTAAGTCTTTATTTTACTATATTATAATTGTATTATTTTTAAATTAAAATTTAAAGGTACTTTGTTGTCACAATATATTTTTTCAGTCAAAAGTTCTTATATTTCATAGAATAACTAAGCCCTTACGTCAACAATTGCAAAAAAAACATTAACTGTTAACTCGTATCATAGAGTAGTCTAGAAACGATGCAAAATTATTTATTTATTTTTTAATTCATGAATCAACTATAAATGGATAAAAATTTTTGATAAAAGATAATACAATATAATGAAATATAGTACTCTCAAGATAGTGAAAAATTAATTGTAAGACAGAGGTTTGTTGCAAATTGACGTTGTAAATGAAGATTGCATAAATCAATATATTGCAATAATGCATTAGCGTGATAGACTACTAGCAACAAAAGCAATATTATTCGGTTCATACTTTTTAAAAATTATCACAAAACTAACATAATTATTGCCAAGTAATCTCTCAGCTATATAAATATTAACAAATCATAATAATCAACTATTTGGCTCAATAATTATTAAAATGATAAAACAAACAAATAAGAAATTTTAGCAGTTTAAACATTTGCATCGCTATTTCCTCCTACTTATAAAGCATTAAAAAAACAGTTATATTTGTCAAATTATAATGTTTTATGGTATTTCTCAAAATCTTGCTACATAAATAATTTGTAAATAGGAAAATCATTACATTATCATTATAAAATAACAAAAAATATTACATAATAAAGTATACAAATAAAAATAATCTAACTTTATATTGTCTTAATTTATATACGTATATATATATATATTTTGTATGTTAAATGTTTTATTCAAGGTCTGCTGAGTAAAGGAAAAAAGGGAATTAAATCAAAAGGACCAGCAATGGAAAAAAAAGTGTTACCGGTTGAAACAGATGTTAATAGATTATTAAATTATTGTTGTGGAACAAATCTTTTAAAAGAAGGAGGAGAGGATGTTAAATTAAAACCGGACGCAGAGTATCCAGAATGGTTGTGGACAATACGCACTGGACCAGCACCACCACTTGAAGAACTCGATCCTAATACGAAACAATATTGGAGACGATTACGAAAAGAAGGACTAAGAAGATACAATAAGATTAAATCTCTTCAAAAATTTTAGTTTTATTCTGCAACTATTTTTAGCATTTTTAAATGAAATTGCCAATTGATTTTTTATTAGATCTTCTTCAAAACTGTACTTTGAAAGTATAAAATTACTGTTTTCTTGTATCTATCTGCTATCTATAACTCGGCTAAGTATGAATATTTAAACTAATTTTAATGTAAACATTTCTAAGTTTGTAAATTGCATATACAAATATTTTCTGAAAAATACATGAAAAATTATTAATTAGTTAATAGATTACTAAGCAATCAAAATTCTAATTTTGCAAAAAGATGATTGACTTTGCCAAAAAGAAATGATTTTTTCAATTCTTGCTAAGGGGTACCGATAACTTATCTTAAAATTTCCAATCTATTCCAAAAGTTACTAGCTAAATTATTTTTAGCTCTAGTACATCCCCTTAATACTACTAGAAGAGGGGAAATTTTTTTTCACAAGAAGTTTAATAAGTATTAATTGCTGAGAAATAAAAAATCACTTCTACAGTAATGTGGTATTGGTAAGATAGAGTACTCCGATATCGGTTGACTACCGAATGGTGGATTACTTCTTATCATCTTTACCCAATCAAGGTTTTCTCCTGTACGAACAAATAATACAATGTTAATAAATACATTGAGGATAATACTGGTTTTGGATTTAACGAAATTTTACAAAGCTAGAGAATAATTTTTGGAAAAAACTTTCTGCCAATTTCGGTAATGATGTAATCATTACGTGGCTCAGGTTTCTTGAAATTCCACCCACAATTCACAGAGATTTTTGTCGTCGAAAATTTCGTTCGTAAGTCACATCGATTTTTATCTCCGAAATTTTGACGACAAAAATCTCTGCAAATTGTGGATGGAATTTTATGAAACTTGAACCACGTAATGATTACATCGTTACTGAGATGACGACACAGAGCTTTTTCGAAAAATTATTTTCTATCTTTGTAAAATTTTGTTAAATCCAAAATCGGTAAGGTAGGAATCTTTCCGGCCATAGAACATCCCCTTAACGGGAAGCCGGAGGAGCATAGTTACCGACGATTACAGTTTCATGCTTTTTTCATTCAATTTTTAATATTTTAACATTTTGCAAGTTGGGTCCAATTCTGTGAACTACAAAGCATTGGGCTCAACTCGAAAAATGTTAAAATATTAAAAATTGAACGAAAAAAGTATGAAACTGTAATCGTCGGTAACTATGCGTCTCCAGCTTCCCGTTAATGTTATATATATAGTTTATAGTACATATCTTTTTATTAATTTCAGTTTTATTTACAAGGTGGCGCGATTTCTTGCTGCTTAATTTAATATTTGCAGGCACTATAACATTAAATTTATTTAGTTTTCCGGAATTCCATGCGTTATCCCCAATGCATTCATGATTTTTCTATTATTTCCTAAAGTTTCAGATAAAGCAGACAGTTCGTTTACGAGAAAACCTTGATTAGGTAAAGGATAAGTAGAAATCCACCTATATCCGTATTCGACGTTTTCGTCGAATGATCGTATAAGTTACCGACATTTATTGTTTCATACTTTTTTCATTCAATTTTCGAGTTGAAACCAATTATCTGTAGTCTGCAGAATTGAGCTTAAACTGCAAAATATTAAAACATTGAAAATTGAAAGAAAAGAATTTGAAGCTGTAATTGTCGGTATTTGCCGGCTATTTTCTACCTCAAAAGTAATTGCAATATTTCAAATTTATGCTTATACTAAAAGTTTTCAAAATCGGTTCAGTTGAGGCACAATTGTGAGCATACGAACTGCTGGACACTTAAAAAGGAATAGGAACAAATATAAAGAACAAATACAATTAATATAATGAAATAACTAGTTTTTAATAGATTGATATCTCAGCTTTTCAAAAATATAAAAGTTATTATAGGTTATCGTGTAAAATAAAAAGATATTTATTAACAAAACAAGCAAAATCTTGTTTTCACGGTTAGTTTAGGAAGTGATAGAAATTTGGCAACATCGCATCATTCGTCATACAATTGGATACTCGTTGTCCAGTGTTGCCACATTTTCATGTCAGGATGAAACCGAAGTCAAATAAACAGAGAATTGTATTCAATAATGTTTTATTTTAATAAAATAATAAAGAATAGGGTATTAAACCTAAAAGAAAAATGAAGAAAAAAATTTTGAAACACTTAACTCGCTTATAAAGTATTTTAAACAATTTTTCGTTTCATCTCTCAGTAGACTAGAGAGTACCCATAGAGCTACCTTAAGACCCCTACAAGCAGAAAGAAAAAATAACAGGAACAGGTACAGATATAAGAATAACATTAGTTGATATATCTATATATATGAGGATCAAGAATAGATACAGACCCCTAAAGGCCCTTACAGGCAAAAAGAAAAAGAAGATAAATATGAACAGCTATAAGAATAACATTAGTTGATATGCAATATATATGAAGAATAGGAACATATATATAGATATACCAACTAATGTTATTCTTATATCTGTACCTGTTCCTGTTCTTTTTCTTTTTACCTGTAGGGGCCTTTATACCTATTTGTTCCTGTTTCTTTTGAAGTGTTCAGGGCTTTAAACAATGACCTTTATTTTGTGTCTGTCCCTCACATATATTAATAACCAGTAATGCAATGAGAGCTATTCAGTTGTTGGGTAGCGCTAGTGCCGCTAGTGGAATATAGGAGGTAAAACATTCAGATTATATATCTATATCGTCGTAAGCGCGCGCAGCTTAAAGATATAGATATACCAAATACATGTTATTTGTTTCTGTTCCTTTTAAGTGTCGAGCCCTTTACTCAATTCCTGACTTTTACAAAGTCTATAGTAAATGTAAGACAGTTTAGGTTGTAATAGTACTAATAATTTATATATAATATAAAACTATTAGCAACACGAATTGGTATTAAAAATGTAAATTATTTTAAACAATAAAAAATGCAACGAGTATAAAAATATCGGATAATGGTGGCATACTGGAATGCATAGAAAGTGTAAAAGTAACTTAGGGTATATAATATAATATATATGTATCTATACTCTTAGTCTTAGCTTTACGCAGTCTACACTCCCAAGAATTTTAAGTCATGAAATATGTTTTAATATCAATTTTTTCTAGTCGTGAACAACCAAGTAAGTGTTTTAAAAACAAAAAGTTAAAATCTAGCTTGCATATTTAGCTAAGACTATCTAAAGAAAACGTAAAGAAAGACAAACAGTGACAACCTGGCAAGTGGCAAGTGTCAACATATTTTGACAACCATAAACAATTCAGCTGATAGCATCGACTCATTCGTCGCGGGTTCTTATGTATTACTGGCTCTGGCGTAATAAGTTGGTGTACAATGTGTCGATATTCAATTTACATCTCCTAGATTTTGGAGAATTTCAATTGAATAACCAAGAAATGTAATCACTCAAATTTTTTTCTGCAAGTTTAAAGTGCACTATCCAATGTTTTCAAACTTGTTTAAGGTAAGTTATTTACTTTAATGTTCCATGCTAGTCATGATACCTTAACCCCAAAAAAACTTTTTTGTTCAATGCATCAATCTTTAAATTTAATTTTTCAAATCCTTTAGACAATTATTATCTCTATGTATAACATAACAAAGAATTTCAAAGTTTATGAATCAAAATAGCCAATATCAAATATTTAAAGCTAATAACTGCTACATAATTTCAATTTGATGAACAAACAAAAGTGGCATATCTAATACTTTTGACACTAATTTTAATGCTTAGAGTTTATTTTTATGAAAGTTTGTAGTTGAATGTAGAATTTGTAAATACTTAAATATAAATAAATGATAATTTACAAATATACTTCATTATTTTGTTGAAACCTCAAATCTGTTATTGATTTAAAGATACTTAAATCTTTATCTAGCAGTTGTTAAATTAATCATATATTTTTACAGTGCTCAGGCGTATTCATTCCACATGAAACGTTAATAAGCCTACCAGAATTATTATACACAAGAATTGCTATTATGGATAATTTGTTTACACAGAACTCATCTGATGAAGCTAATGATATACCTCAAATAGAAAGTTTTGTATGGATATTAGGTAGAAAGTACAATGCAAAGAAAGGTAAATATAATTTTATTATCTGAGATTCTAACAAGTTACTAACTTCTGGTAAAATAAGTGTCTTGTGATTGGTGATTAGCACAATATAAAATACTTTATGAAAAAAGGATAAATCTTTTCTATTGCTATAAAATTAAATGTTTCATAATAAGATAACTATATCAAACTTTTCTTACCTTTGCCTAACATAACTTATTTTTATGCACCTTTGCTAATTAAAATATATTAAAATAAAGAGGAAATGATTCTTGTTTGATCAGTTTGGGTAAAAAGAAAATTGTTTTTGGAATAAAAACAACAAATTGTAAAAAAAACAAGATGTTTCAGTAGGGTCGCTTGTTAACACCGAATGGCAAATGAATGAGGTTGACAAGCTATGCTAGCTAAACATGGTATTTTTTAACATGATTTGTTGTTATTCTAACTTTTATAATAACAATTTATTCTGAACCCTGCCTGATCAAGCAAGAAAAATATATTTAAGCACTGTGCAGGTTGATAAAAATCATTCTACATCATAAAGTTCTTATGAATTAATATTGATATATATTTTGGAAAAATTATAATTATGTTAAAATAATCTATAACGTTAAGGGGATGCCATATGGAAAAAAAATTCCTACTGTACCGACAACCCAAATCTGAGCCGTACGGTACTTGAAACACGCATAATAAAAAATCTAGACACTTTTACCCAAAAAACGGAGAAGACGGAAAATTCTACAGCTTTAAAGAATATTTTGCGACAAAAAAAATTAATATCATTGGTCAAACGAAGCCTACATTCGAAAACTCGGACTCGAAAAGCGAAAATGTTCGTTGACTCTGTGACTTTTCCTCTACGAAATAAGAGAAGTAAGATATACACGGACAAAAACGGAAAAGACGGAGATTCCTCATGCTTCAGAGAATCTATTATGATAATAGAAAAAACAATTCTAGATAAAATAAAGCCTACGTTTGGAAACTCAGATTCATAAACGGCGTAATGTAATGTAAAAAGCAGCCGCCATTATCACAACAGAGAAAAGACCCATAGATGGCGCTGAGTGCACTTTGTTTTTCTAACAAGCGTGTAAAGTAATTGATATAATAACCATAAATACTAATTTTAATTTTTATTTTAATTATATTCATTTTTTTTGTCGCAAAATATTCTTTGAAGCTGTAGAATTTTCCGTCTTCTCCGTTTTTTGGGTAGAAGTGTCTAGATTTTTTATTATGCGTGTTTCAAGTACCGTACGGCTCAGATTTGGGTTGTAGGTACAGTAAGAATTTTTTTTCCATATGGCATCCCCTTAAGAGTGTTCCTCAAGAAATCCGGAAGTCAAATTCGACTGCAGCGCCGCAAACTAAAATTATCAAAAAATTTTTGTACTGATTCGTGCACCACCTCGTGGACTTAGGAATAAGTAGATTGGCTATTCCTTTTTATCGACCGATCAGGATCGTAGCACGTCGGCCGGGGACCCCGCCCCGGTGCACATGCTAACATTTTTTATGGTGGGGAGCGCGCTCTCGCCCATCGCAACTATCAGCTGTTGCATTAACAAGCAGAGCAAGAGAGAAAGCATTATGTTGTTGACGCGATCGACCATCGTGATGCGATCGAATTGTGAAGCGTGCTCTCGCGCGGAGAAGCTTCACGCGTCTCAGCCGTTTTTAGGATTTCGTGTGCCTTCACCACCGCAGTACTCTGTATTTCTAGATCCACTAGATAAAACCGAACGATTTTTTTTAACTTTATTTATTAAGGTTTAGAAAAAGCGCATACTTATACCTTTCCATTTGAAACTATACATAATTTTATATTTATCTCAAAATGAAAATAAAATTGGAAAAATGTTTGAATTAATTTTTACAGTAATGAAATCACTTTTGTATAAGGAAATATACAAGTAATTTGAAAATATAATTAAAATATTGTTAAAAATTTCTATCATCTATCGTTTTAAAATTTTCATCATTAAGAAAGTACTTCATTCTTAAATTGGATTAAATATGATATTTTTTCGATTGCACGTGTATAATTTGTATTGAAAATATAATTTTATAAAAATTATTCAATGAGAAGGAAATATTTCAATGGCTTGTATTTACTGCACCCATAGATATATATACTAATTATTAAATTATATATGCAAATGTAATTATTATAATTGTGTATTTTTTTAACATTAATAACACTTTTATATCATAAATAATTATTTTAATTAAATGTAGAGGGAAGTAAATAAAAATTTTAAGGTAATATCGGGACAAATAAAGTTTAAATGGAGATTTCTCTTGACTCGGTGCATTTATTTCAATGAAACCTTTTTTTAAATGAAAGGTATTTAAAAAATGTACTATACACTCATAGCTTTCACAAATAGGCAATTGTTTAAAGGATGTTCGATACGAAATTTTGGAAAAGGCAAGTGGAATGTATAAATGGCTTACTATCGCCTAAGTACTCAGATCTTGACGAATACTTGTCTAACGAACTACCACACGTCATGATTTTTCACGTCTTTTGATAACTTTTAAGAGTACTAAATTTATCACCAAATTCGTCTTTTATGTACAGTATAACTGACTACATAATATATGTTTCTAAAATTCGTTTTCACATGTAATAATTAAAATAAATAAACTCATAATTATACCTATTGCTTAAAACAAAAAATTTTCAATGTAATAATAGATAGAAAAAGACAACTGGAAAAAATAAATTATTAATGATAAAAACGAGAGACAGCGCCTTAGCGCTCTCGACCAGCATTTCATGTGTTGCCATATATTCATAATCTTCAGCTCCCTTTAAGGCCTTTCGATAACTTGAATCGACTACTCTAACAAATACTCTAACAATTTATTATCCTTCTTACTGTTATTCAAACACTGAAGGATTAATTCAGATTTTTCAAATTTTACTCCCATTTCGAGATAAATATAATGTTGCATATGGGTTCAAATAGAAAGAATTATGCGTTTTTTAAATAGTTTAATAAATGCGCTATTATCTTCCTATTGAAATAATTTATTAATTTAAAGAAAAATATGAAATTTTCAACGAAGTAATAGCCAGAATAAGTTTATTGAAAAAAAAATTGTCCTAAGGTAGGATCAAACCCGCGCTTTCTGCGTTTTCCAGACTTTATAGCTGCCCTCTCCTTCGAACAGTTCAAAGCCCACTCGTCACGTTGAGTCAATCAGCGCTGGGCTCTAAATACTGCGCAAAATCGGTTTGTTCAGACGAGATAGCTTGACTGAGTATGCTCTCACTCGGAGAAGCTTCTTCATGTCGTATGTATTTCCAGATCAACTTGATCAAATGGAACTATTTTTTTTAAAACTAGTGTGCCTTGAAATAGGTTGCACAGTTATGCAATTAAAATTTGTAAATTCTTTCATTCAGGCCCCGTGGAAGATCATACATTAATTTTGGATTGACTATTTTCACTAAAAAACCTGCTGTATTTATATATTCAGGTTCCTTACAGACATGAATGTGATTTTCAGCACATCGTTTCCTTAAAAAGTAGCTATTTCGAAAATTTTCTTATTAATTACTTGCTTGTAGTAAACGTGTTCTTTATATATTTCTCTATTCATGCATAAAAACCGCTAGATTTTCAATTTTCTAAACGACATTTGACTAGTCTTATGCTACGCCTAAAATACATGCTTGAAAATTATAAAACTTTTTGAATATAATTGTATGTACGATTTGAAACATGGAAGCATCTAGCAAAAGTCATCCAGCTAACGAATCGTAAGACTTGCAGAAAAAAATGTGAAGCACGTAGATAGATAGATTTTATCTCAGTCTTTCTAATGGTGTAGTTATTTTTGGCTCATAATGCTTTTTTATAGGAAAAAATTCTGTCAAAAGTGCAGGATTCACGTATACATAATATAATTATAGTACATTAATTATATTTTATTATTTTATAAAATTATATTACTAAATTATAAAGAAAAGCCTGAACAGGAGGGTATACTTTCTTTAAACCCTCGAAATGTCGCAAATGTGTTTTTTAAAATAAATTAATTGCTAAATCTGCGTTCCTTGATAATCGATAAAACCTTATACCTCTAAGTGTGGAAATATATTGGAAGGATAAATTCAACATTTACAATAGAGAAACATTTACTTGGCTCAAGTGTACATTTTGCAGTACAGTATATAGTATGTAAATGTTATATTCAGACCAGATACTGTACTACATATTGTAATGGTTTCTTACTCGAAAAATATTTTGTCAAAATTTCGAAGTAAGGTAAAATACCCAATACCTGGACACATTTTTTAAAGCAATATTTAATATCGATATTTTAAACTGAAAGTCTTTTATTTTTACATTTTTTTTGTTTTAATATGTAATTTGGACTCTTATGAGTCGATAAAAAAAAAAGTTGTGATTGAGCTCTTTAAAGGTAAAATTTAATCGTATTAAAAAATGTCGCTATATGGTAGTAGTAGGACAACCTCATCGGCTGAATCCAGTACTTGGATAGATTTGACGCTAGAAGTTGGACAATAGATATAATACTTACTTTTCTTCTTGTTAAATTATGGTTATAACAATAATAATTAATATATTGATAATTTAATTAGACAATAATACTACTAAGAATAGGTAAATAATACAAATTCTAAATTTTATACTTTTAGTATTATACATAACTAGATTTATTTTTACAAAAATAATAATATTAATACTGTTAATAC
>UELV01002315.1:0-11035 GCA_900490015.1 Megastigmus stigmatizans
GGCAATGTAAGACATGTCGATCGGATTAGTGTACTTTTTCACGATGATGTTGGAACCGGAAAATTAACTTCCGGTTTGCGAGAGTACACAGCAAAAGTAGCGAATTAAAGGATGAAATTGATTTCTATACCATCAGTGAATTTAAATGATCATTAACAAACAAGTCTGAGTGTATCACTTCGTGTCATTATCATCTTCTACCTGTATAAATTATATCCGAATAAAAGGTCAATCCAATAAATATTCACGGTTCGAAACCATTTCAAAATTGTCTACAAGCCTACAATTATACAAGCTGACCATCCACTAAAGCCCCCAGCTTCATCCTTGAGACCAAAAAACAAAAAAAAAACGTATCCACGAGGGCACAAACAAAGCACCGCGAAAAAAAAACAGCATCGGATCTCACAGCCGCGGCCAGTTGAAAAAAGCCAGAGAAAGAGAGATAGAGAGAGCCGTCACTTTAGCATCCACACGCAGCCTAATCGCCGCGCGAGATCCTAAAGCAAGGCACCCGAAGGCCAATATCTTTTACGAGTGTGAGTATAGCCACACGGTCCGCGTCCTCGCGACACATTGCTCTCCGCGCGCGCGACCGACTCGGATCAGCCATTGAAAAGCCTTGACCCAAAAGCCAGGTCCACCGCCGCCGCCGCCGCCGCCGCTACTGGTCTGTGCGCGCGAGCACACCGGGTCAGTCTATCTTCTCTCGAGAAACAAAACCGCACCAAGCCGCATGCTTGACGTTTCATTTTCTATATATATAATATGTATAAGCGCGTGTATCTGTAGAGCGACAGAGAATATTGGCATACGTATATAATGCCGTTGCTGATATACCCAGGAAAATTGTTGTCCGCGCGATAGAGCTCGAATGATGTATTATGCGGTGCAGCCGATCTGGATAGAAGGTCCTTCGGGATGAGGGAAGTATATGGGTTACGTCAATAAATACTTTGCAACCTGTTTGCGTATCCTGCGCGTTCTGGAAATTTCACCTGCAGCTTGTTGATCTCGAATGGCAGGTTTATTATCATGGTTTATTCAGAATATATTCGGTGTGGTACTGACGGTTTTCTTTTATATATTTTTAAGTGATTTAGCGATTGTTGAGCTAATTTGTGAACTGTTGCATTGACGAAACGAAATAGAGAGAAGCAAGTGATTGTTATTCTACTAAAGCTTCATTATGGTATGAAATTTTTGGTATACAAACACCTTGTTCGATGTAAATTTCGATTCAACGCGTTTGAGAATATAGTCGGAGGGGCATATTTTTTTCATTTTCACTCGGCTTCTTTTCAAAAGCATCGCGCGCCGCGGCCATGAATTGAAAACCAAGGTGGACTCGCGCGTAAGTCGCTCGCTCTCGTGCATATTATTCCAAAATTGTATTCATCGCTCTCGCAATCAGTATAAAAATGAATAATTTTAAACCATCGCTTCACATATAGACTATAAAACATTTAGATCACAAGAATACACGTCTACGTGCGACTGTATATACGTATATAACGTCGACCTCCGTGCGGTCTGAAGCATTATGCTCTTCGCGCGGTGTATATCTCGCGGAAGTACACTGGCGAAACTTGTCCTGGAATCGATTTGTTTGCCCTCGTACATAGACAGATATAAGACCGAAACTGGGTCCAGCGGATGTACCAAACCGAGGTATGTGCACTTCTCGACTCCACTCCATTCCCATAGCTATTTGTTTTAGCAATTGTGCACAGAGGACCGCAAGAAGTATTCCTACGACTAGTATTCGGATGTAAGAATTCACTTTTCAAGATGGTCATGCATCGTTGAAATATCTGAGAAAAATTTATCGCTACGGATCGTTGGCTCGCTTTATCTTTATGTGACCTTTCATGTTTAATTTTTTAGTGCGAGCTGCAGTTGAGAATCGTCACTGTTATTGTTTCTATACGAAATTATTTGGTGAGCTTTTAAGCTTTTCGGAAGATTATTAGAATGTAGGTCATAGCGTATATCGCATTCAATGTGGGGAATATAAAGTGTAAATTAAAATTCTAAACTAAAAATTGTACAATGGAGCACGATTAAGATAAAATAATGATTTTTGCAAAATTAAAAATTGACATAGACCTATATGATGTTAATGTTAAGTATTTCATTATGATAGGTGAGGGTCAATGCGATTTCCACGATATAGAGAGTAAATTTCCACGACCCGACACTTATTATTTCGTTCAAATAAAGCTTTTACGAAAAACGCATCGTGCCACATTATGTCGAACAAACAGCGAGAGTGAAAGCGAGAATGAAATACGAAAAAGGGAAAAAATCTGTGCGAATGGAGATGTGGCACGAATCCCTCGGCTTTCCTCTCTTCAAACAACCAAATTGATAAGCGTTTAGAATCGCATTCGAGTCTCGTCGAGTGCGTGTCTGTTCCTCTGCAGCGGAATCGGACATAAAGATAAAGACTGAAGAATAAGACTTGTAAAAACAAGAGGTGGGAGAAAGCGAAGCGTGTACAAAGGCGGCGAGACTAAAACGGGAGAGTCGAAACTACGGCAGATCCAAGGATTCCATGGAACGACGGAAAATTCTCTAAAGAGCTTCTACCAAAATAATCGCGTATAGCCAGAGCTTTGGTTTGGCATCAACTGTACAGTCTGCCAGGGAATTCAGTTTATCAGCAATGTTTATTATTGCTTCTTCTTTGTACGAACTTGTTTATGATTATTATTAATGAACTAAATGATTTTAATTTTATGAAGTAGAATCTCTCAGGGTGTAGTTATCTAAAGTTAACTGTGCTTTTTTATTAAATTTTTAACGTTAAAATAATGTAAATTAAAGTAATGGATTCTTTTTTATTTTACTTCAACATCTTTATAGATTTATTAAAAATAACTTGATGGATATATGCTGCCACGATAAAAGAATATGTAAGGTATCAATAACTAAAGCTAATACCAAAGCAGAACCTTTTTATAAACCAATTCCATAACGTTTCAATCCCGACTGTACTACCAATTTTTTTGAGATTAATGGTTGAAAGACGTCTCTCACAAGTGAGCCACTCGGCGCAGTAACATTAGTCCAAATAAACAGACCTGAACTTTTTCTCATCCACCCACAGTTCAGTCGCTGCATGTTTCCCCGACAATGCGCGAGAAGAACATTTACACCAGCTGCTCGTATCTATTTTCTGCCCGAGACTTGTTTATAAAACTGATATACTCGCAGTGCGCGCGTAAATCATCGTAAGCGTGGCTTGGGATTTAACCGGGACGCGCTGGATTCGAATATGGGAAAAAGGGCCAAGCAAGACAGGTGACTTTTAGAGGATAAAAAAAATGAAAATCTTGAGTGCCTTTTGGCGAGTACTTCCGTTAGCAAGTGTTGTGAATTATGTATGGAGGGATATTGTAACTTTGGATTTATGAACGGATTATGATAAGCCACGCGATAAGACTGAAGTCTATATGTAAAATTTCATGAAATTAAACAATCAGCTTATTACGTAAAAGTTGACGCCTTAAACTTTGAGAAGCCATCTTTTATTCCTGTTTTGTTCATACATAAGTTTGCCTTACACGGCTCATATTCAAGTCAAAAAGAATTTTTTTCGCTTTGAAAGTCGTACTCCTTCGAGGAAAACAAATAAACAAAAGTATAAAAGGGAACTAAAAGTTAAAAGATGAATATTAACGTGAGATTCATTTTCTTAATTAAAAAAAAATCCATACAAGTGTGTATAGCCTTACATAACTTTGGTGTAACTCTGAGAATTGCCGTAATTTTGTTTTACACTTGCATAACTCGAAGTTCCGAAGGAAATTTTCAAGTGAGGTTTCATGTCAGTTCTCCTTCTTTCTGGGTCAAATCTCGTCACAAATACAACCTTTTTATACGTATTATAAAAATTTTATGTATTATAATTGCATTTAATAGTTTTGAACAAAGCAGGTCCCGCAGTATATTTACGGATAAATCCGACGCGACAATGACAATTATCTAAGCAGCGAGAAGTGCAGACTTGTAATTTAAACAGGTTCGAAGGCTGTAATAAGATGAATGTCTGCCGTGCGCTCGCCAACCAGATATATTGATTTAGTGATAGTTTAGTACGTACGAATTGACACAGTCCACAGCTTGAACCAACACTCGGGCGAGCGAGCGCGCGCGCAAGAGAGAGAGAGAGAGAGAGAGAGAGAGAGAGAGAGAGAGAGAGTTGTTGTATTAGGTCGGGGGCAGTAATTACGCTGTCTGGCTAACCGCGAAATGATGGTTAATTAACATTTCGCTTGAAACGCCCATGAATCATGTTAACGCGGGCCGCGCGCACGACAATTGACAAGCTGGACACGGCCTGCTGCCACACTCACCAGGTGTAACGATATTAGCCACACTTTCGATTAACAATGTTTCTTTCGAGCGACCATATGTAATTACCGCGTGCTTGCGGCTAATCTAATGGTATCCAACTTTATAATAGGTTCTTCGATCTTGCTAGATAGTTTTTATTTATTTACGCATAATGCATTCGAATAATTTACAAGTTTTTGATATAGATCGTCAAATAATATTAATAAAATACTATAACGTACAATCATTTTTGTTCAATCGTACATACACGTGTCCTCGATATCTTTTTTAAACATATACGATGTTCGAATGATCTCATACATTAATTGATGTACCGTAAAATATGCCAGAACCACCCATCTCAAGATTCGGAACAGATGTACACACATCGCTTTCCATCAATATCAACGATTACACGTATCGATTCGCAAAACCGAAACGTTGCATGATGATTAAACGAAAAAAAAAGAGATAGGCCCCCCTTCAAAAATAAAAAACTCGTTCGCAATGATTTCGAATACACGCGTACACACACTCCTCTCTACTCTCGCGCAAAATAAAAAACCGCTGATCACGCCTTTAATGTGTATACGAACGTATAACGCGTGAACGAAGCACTTTTTTGTTTCCATCGAAAAGTCCAATTCCATTGTCAGAACGTCGAGTGTGCGTATAGGCAGCATCCACAACCCACGACATTTTTGCCCTAGAGTGTTCTTTACACATTTCGCACACGAGTGTACATGCGCTAGGAGATAGCGTGTGGTGTTCCGAGATTTTGCGCAATCACAGACGATTGCGACGTTATTAATTTTAAGAGAGGACCGATGGATTTGCAGCTGCTGCTGTTGCGGCGGATTCGGGGACTTTGGCTCGATCTCTCCGTATATAAGCGACGTTGGATGTAGTTCCTTTTTTGGGATAGTCGTGGGTGACTTCATCGCTGCGACGACGTCGGTCTTATATATGCCTGCAGAGTTGGGAGAAAAAGTTTTATACGAGAGGAGAAATTGGGTTTGATGTGCTCGTGATAAATAGAACTGCGCGATTTCTTTTGTGTATATATGAAGGAGGCGTGAAATTTTATAGTATTGTTGAAATCGGTGCTTTTGTTTAAAAGTGAAAGGTTATTATCTGTCATGGGAATAAAAAACGTATTTGCACTAAAAGTTTTCGAATCGATACTAAAAAATAAGATTTACAATAATTTGCGCGCATCAATTATTTTTAATAACTCCAATTTTTATCAAAGTATAATTTCAAAGATTGTGTAGAAAATTTTGCGGAGAGCGTACACGCAGTGCTGTCCGAGATATGCTCAATGGAAGCCATATGAATTAATTCGGGGTGATAAAAATTTAATTATTCCCTCTTTAACGGTCCTCTCTTTCTCTCCTCGAATAAAACTCGCCACTAATAATAATAAAAAGCTCGATAAGAATTCTGCAGCGAGAGAGAGAAAGAGAGGCCGAGAGAGCGAACCGCAACCGATATACCGCGCAGGCTGTATATGTGCACGCAATTTTTCTGGGAAATATAAATCGCCGCTCGCCGCCGTCGGCCGGCGCAAAGCGCTGCAACAATATCTGTATGATTCTGATTAAGCTATATCAAATTTGCAATTAAAAAGTATTTTCGCAAAAATATCTCTTATTAATCAAAGCGGAGCGCTCGCGCACCGATAAAGAATATTGTATATATATGGGATATACAAGTTTCCGTGAGTGGATTCGCCGAATTAGCGGCGCGAGATCTGAGGAAGCGAGCGAAGGCGAAAATAAAAAGAAAAAAAGAGAAAAGGAGATATAGATATGGGCAGTCCCTCGAAGGAGGAGGAGGTGGGGGCGAGATCGTCGTCGCCACCGCAGAAAAATACAAAACTTCTTTCGCAACGAGTTTCTCCTTCTGTTTGATTGTGATTCATGATGGAGGAGGGTCTCCCCCTCTCTCCCCCTCCTCCTCCGCGTCTCATTGTGTTTTCTTTGCAACACGATTTTCGACTTTGTTTTTATGCGTTATCGAGAACACGCGGACTTATAAGACGAGCGCTCTGCGGTTATTGCCGTGCATCGCGGAGACTCTCGTTCGCTGTATACCTTTTTTGTTTTGTTTTATCGTATTGTAGTGAGAAATGGGGTGGGGCCGCGCAACAATAAAGGATTTTATTTTCATAAATCATTGGGTGAGTCTACGAAAAGACTATACCGTGCTGAATTTCGTATATTATTACTAATGTCATTCCTTGTACGTTTTCGTTTGCAATTGTGTGATTTATCATTTCGTCGACACGAGACTGTACTCGCACGAGAACAGAATTATAATTGTTTCGTCTTCGGCCGCCATTTATAATAATTAAAAGCTATAGTTTGATGGCGAAACGCTGTACGACAAGCGAGTAACTTTTCCGCAATACGCGATACATCGCCGCAAGTATAATTTCAAAGCCAAATACTGATTCTCCATCAGTGTCCACAAGTCGAACAATGCCCCCAAAACGTTTCCGGTATTTAACCAACGGATTCTCAAGCACTTCGTGTATAAGAAAGTTGCTCAAATGAAAGAATGAGCGTTTGTCCGAGCCACACAGTTTGTGTCGCGTGGAAAGCAGCGTATAACGTATCCGTGTAAGAATCGTTCCTTTACCTGCGAGCGAAACAATCGGGCGCGGAAGCCATATATGAATGAAATGCGAGGGAACCGCGCGTCGGCGGCGCGTTTTCACTCGGGCTATTTGTCACTTTTCCCTTTCGACGCCGTCGTGAGGCCGCGCGAGAAAAAGGTATATACATGAAGCCTGCACGTACAGATATATATACACGCTCGTTTTCACGCGCGATCG
Source organism: Megastigmus stigmatizans (assembly GCA_900490015.1). NCBI lineage: Eukaryota > Metazoa > Arthropoda > Insecta > Hymenoptera > Megastigmidae > Megastigmus > Megastigmus stigmatizans. The sequence goes on from UELV01002315.1 coordinate 7,181, forward strand.
GCAGCTTTGGGGGAAGAGCAAATTTGCTTTTAACACTTTTAGACGGCGCATATTTGTACTCTCTCTCTCCTTATTTATCTGCGTTTAAATAACAGTATACACATACATATGTATATATATATCCGACTTAAATCCCCTCGTACATATGCATACTCAGTGCAGCGCGTAATCTTGTGTGCTTACGTTTAAAGGTCTTTTGATTTCGCAGAGTTTGAGCGGTTTTATATATGCCCGAGAAAATTTAAAGTCCGATACAATGTTCCGACGCAGTCGTAACGGCATTTTATATTATTCTTTTTGATCAATCGATAAAGGGTGTTTTACGATAATTGCCTGGTGCGCGTTTAAAAAGTCGAAAGTTGCGTGTTTTGAGAGATTCGATTTTAAACCGACGAGGGGACGAGGAGAAAAGTAGGCGATACGATGATTTATAATTTTGAAAATATTATAATCTTGGAATTTTATTGTGATGGATTGCTTTCTGGAGACGAAAAAGCACCACTTGCCTATAATACAAAATATGGATCCTTTTGCGTTAAAAGTATTGCTTGGAAAGTGCATGATTTTGAAACGTATATTTACTGAGTAAATGGTTGGAACGATACTTTTTACAAAATAAAAAATTCAAATATACACATATTTTTATATATATTATATTTAAAACCATGAAAGTATTACAAAGAATAAATATAGGTCTAAAAATTATGATCTATGAATCTCATAAATCAATCCTATCGGTATATTCAGCAAGGCAAAACAAGTTTTATATAATGCACAACTGTCGACCCTTACAAAGCCAAACTCGAAGATGAGAATGGCGAAGCTTTCCGTGCCGCGATGCCCTTATATCTTAGTTATTACTTCTGCTCATCGCTGCGCGCACCTGAGCGACCTTTTCTTTCTCTCCAACAATCGCAATTACGCTGCTCGTTATATTTTAAACCTTGATTGCGCGGTACTCAATTGTTCGCTGCTTAGACTCTATACGTCTCGATTTCGAGGGTGACTTCACAGTCTTCATCGGCTTGGTGCTTCTTCGCGGACTTGATTAACAAAAGAGTACCTGAGTATTGCATAATTAAGACAGGACTATACGGGAAAGAACTGTAAAAACCTGTTTAGCTATTTGTAACAATGTAATGCATATCTCGTATATAATCCGGACCGTTAATACCAGTAATTTTGGTAGATAGATATCATCTCTGCAGTTTATTATGATATAGCTTTTGTCTAACTACGATGACTGTATATTCTGCTAGAAATTTTTATGTCTCTTATTTATTTTTATACCGGCGCAATTTTTCTATACATTCGTATAGAGAATTTGAAATTTTGAATTTCCCGTTCAGCCCACATACACACGACTATAAAAATCGTAAATATTTATTATTAAATCCTATAGGCGATAAAATTTTAATATTCACCAACGTCAACGATAAAATTTTAGTATATGCCATCGATGGCCATAAACCTTTTTTTTATTAAAAAAAATTCAACCTCACATTGTTATATTCCTCTATCGAATTGACATCCTTTTACTTCTGGCGCGTGCAGACAAAATTCTTCAACGCCTGCGCACCGTACGCACAACGCGAAAAAACAGATTTGTCCACCCGCCTTCACACATACGCACAACATATATAATAATATATCATATGCACCTTGTAAAAGACTGTCGAGAGGTTACGATATTCCCGAAAAATTATCTCTTTTCCGCAGCGGATGTGTATACATTATCCAATCGGTGCAACGATTATACAAAGGGAGAATCAGGCACATGCGTGGATAATCTCATAATTAATCCCACGACGCACGCGCGCAATTATTTGAGTTACACGATCATGTATATTTATTCGGCGGATCTCTCACTCGGCGATAACTTTTTTTTATTCCCCGCGTATACATACATACACACGCGCGCGCGCTGCTCCCTTTCAAAGACCCGACACGATCGAGCAGCCTCTATCTCGAATCTCTGCGAGCTTCTGCGGAGAGGGAGAGAGAGAGAGAAACTGGTCCAGCACCGCGGCGATATACATTCTCTTCCCCTTTTCCACGAATCTGCGGCTCATCGAGTGAGAGAGAAAGCGCTAAATTTGAGACTCTCTCGCGCGGCCAGTGTCTTGACTTCTTCCTCTTTTTTTTGTTCCTTCATCTCATCCTCTGCTCTGCTTCCCCCCTCCTTTTTTTCTCCTCTTCCCTTCACTTTCGATTGATGGACTAATGCGCGCGAGCCATCGGGCGCATATATACGTTTTTTATTGCGCGATAAACGATACGTAAAGGAAATCCGCGCACGTGGGCGTGTGTGCGTGCCCACTTGTGACCCGGCCGTCTAAATTTATAACACTGGATTTCCGTGAACGAAAAATTGTAACGCAGCGGCCCCCACAGCCGATGTGCAAATGATGATTATGTGTGTTAGCTCGAGTTTGCATTTACTTTCTTCGTTGCGGGAGAGCGGAAGGTGTGATTTGTTTTGCTTTTTATATTTTTTTCGCGAAGGAATTACGAGTGATATAATGGCGATGTTGTTGAACGGAAAGATACCGGGGAAAAAGTACACGGATTGAAACGTATTGGATTAAAATATTGTAAATGACGAACAAGAGTTTACACGATAAATTCTTCATAATATCGTTTAACTTATACTTTAACTAAAATTATATTATTGTAACGAATTTTTAAAACAGCGATTGCATCGCTTACGTAAGCGTTCCGCGTATTCGCTCATGCAACATATAATGTATTTGATTTCTTTTTATTTCTCTATTTTGTATATGGAAATAGCGCTGAAAGAACTGGAGCGCAAGCTGAGGCATTGAAAGATAAGCGGCAAGAGCGCCTCTGATCTCGCGAGATTGGTATATCGAATTTCCTCGCTCTCGTATTATTTATTCAGGTAGATATATATATATATTCGTCATACATTATACATGTCGTCGATATGCACGAGCGAGGATTTTATTATGAAAAAGGCCCCGTATGGACAATGAGAGCGTCGATTTCTTTCGTTACCTGGAATCCACTTGAAAATTATTTATTCCGCAACGAGATTGGAAAAATCCTAAGCTATATAATGAGATACTTATACAATTAAATTAAAAAAAAATCATCAGTTCATTCGCTATAATTGTTATTGTCATCGAGTAACGTTCCGGTACGACAGTTTTCTCATAAAATGTATTTTATTGACCTATAGAGATCGTTTTGGACTTCCGGTATAAACTTTCGCCTCACGACACAACTTCATTCGGCCGAGTAAGTAATCTTCTCTTGGTCGATGGAGGGCGCGTGCGGCGCGAGCCGTTTTTTTTTCAGCTGCGCAAAATAGCTCATTTCCGTCCGGCGCGCAACAAACGAAAGAGTTGTGTCGGAAGGAACTTGAAGCAGCAGCCGGTGAAAAATTCGCAAAGTTTAATTAACGAGAAAACGCGAGAAGCACCGGCGAAACGCACTTTGCCCCCATTGTTTCGCGCGCGCTTTTACACCGCGAAATTGCGATTCTCTCTCTCTTTCTCTTTTCGTACTCTTTGTGTCCATTTAGTTGTGTGTACCACTCTCGTTCCGCTTCTATCTTTTTCTCGCGGCTTTTCAATCTCTCCCCTGCCCCTCCCCACCCCTGCCACTTTCAATCCCGCAGGCACTTTGTTATCGCTAGGGAATCTCATTTAATTTTAACCACCGCGCTTCATTAACCATTGACGGCGCACTTGCAAGTGCAAACTTTCTTTGCCCGGCTGCAACTTTAGAATCTACTCCCCCAACAATAGTCCAAATATTTCCTTATACCAAACTCGCGATGCTACTGTAACTGATAGCAACTACGTACACACACACACACACACACACACA
>UELV01002319.1:0-10244 GCA_900490015.1 Megastigmus stigmatizans
TATATATCGGGGCGCGATTGTAAGTCACTCTCTCGCGAGCGGCGCAAGTGTAATTTCGTTTGATAAGTTCAATACTTCGAGCGGAGATGCAAATGCTGCGTCGAGTCGTCGGCGAATTTGATCAGCTTTTTTATATCGCTTTGAAGTCCCTGGAGAGCTGATTAACCTTTCATTTCCCTTGAATTCTTTTGCGCGACCTCTTAGATTGTTTGTTTGAATCGCGAGGCTTGAGCGCAGTAATTACAGCAATTATGCGTAATGCAATTGCACAAGTATTACCAGTTTGTCGTAGGATTATGTTTCGTTAAATTAATTGCACCGCTTAATACTATATATGAATTCAGAAACTTTCACATCCATATAAACGACGAGCGACCGAAGACACCCTTTACTTTCACATTCATTGCATCGCGCGAGTAATTTAAAAAAAAGGTACATCTCTCGCACCGCAATATTTTTCCTCGCGCCTTGGAAAAATTTAATGCAGAATACTTGGGTCGCCGCAGAAGTTGGAGTGTCGAAACGCCTGGAATTCCGCGAAATACACATAAGTCCGAATGTGCCGGTCGAGCCCCTCTATTTTTAGCCCCCGCAGAGACCGAGAGAAAAGAAGAAAATAAAAGTTCATCCCGCGTTCGCTCGCGTAACATATACGTAAACAGAGCGAACCGCTGAAAAGGACTGCGAGTAAAACACTGTGGAAAATTCCATTTCCATCCATTGGACACACACACACACACACACACACACACGACACGTGTATATACTTGAGCTTGAGCTGTATATATGGTTCGCGTATAATGGATTGAATTACATCAAGTCGCTCGGTGAGAGGTACGCGAGTCGTGCATTAGTCGCGAATGTAATTTTCAGCCTGTTAACGACATCGACTGTGATCCACATATACGCGTGGGGAGGGCTAATAAATTCTATCAAATTTTCGTGTATATCTCGAGCTACTGTATTAATATCTTGTATAACTGTATTTTTTCGTAGCGATGGCTTTATTTCGTAGATGTCATAGTTTGACGACTGATTAAAGTCGAAAATTGATTTACCGTAAAAAAAAAAGTGAAGGCTTATGATTTTCCGACTTGAGAAGTATTAAGTATAGCCTCAGGCGATCGATTTTATATCCCCAACTATTCGGCACTAGCCGCAACTGTTTACTCTAACCTCTCTCTGTTATACTTTGATTTTCTCTTTTAGTTTAGTTGGAAGTTACACACGAAAATTCTTTCAGCTAACCACTGATAAACCACCGCGGGAGAACAAACTTCGTTTAAACATCAACCCGAGCATCTTTTATTCTGAAAAGTTCCTTTATAAAGAAACTTTTGGTATCGATTAAATACAAGTAGCGAGTGAGCAGTACCATCTTGTTGTACCAGTTAGCTTAATTAAAGTAAAATCTATATACGCGTAATCATTTTGTTTTGTGCTTCGATGAGCTTCTGCGACCAATTCAGATAATACGAGTCTTTATTCCAATTGAATTAACGTTTCTGCCGTATTGTGCGTAATTCGAGTTTGGTCTCTACGCTCATTTATCAGCGTATATCGAATACAAAGAAATTCTCTCTCGTCGGATAAACCAAAACGACCAAACATAAAAGTGACCCGTTTGATGAAACAGAAATTTCATCTTGATTAGAACAATCTAATATATTTTGTTTACCCAGTAACTATATTTACCACCCCGTCGCTTCAAAAAAAAAGAAAACCCACAGTATAGGGAGTTAAACGAAGTCGCGTGTTGTCAACAGGTCTGGTAAACAGAGGCGACTCGTTTCGCAAGAAGCGCTCGAGATCGAATTCACTGGCACCGGCGGAGGGCGAGCCCGAGGAGCCTAGCAGCAAATCATCGCCGCCGAAGGAGGTGACGTCCTACAATGTCGCGGTGCTGGGCGCGAGAGGCGTCGGCAAGTCGGCACTGGTCAGCCAGTTCATGTCCAGCGAGGGCATCAACGCTTACGACCACGTGCGCCAACGGGGTAAGTGCCTTTAGACACGATTTCGAACCCCCTCCTTACTCTCCCTCGCTATACGCGGCCACGCGATCGAAGCTCATTGTCGGGCCACTTGTGTGCTATACGCGTGTACGGCGATTATGACCGTCGTCCTGGAGATGCCGGATCCTTCTATTCAGCGTCTGTATAATGCAATAATAACGATTCGGACGGAGAGCAATAGATTCTCTTGGGTTTATCGATCAAAGGATATATGGAGACGCGTGTTTTAATTTAATTTGAGAGAGAGAGAAAAAAAAGATAACAAAAGCCACCGGGAGTGTATCGCGAATAAAAGATGGGCGGTATACTTTTTTTTATTCCTGTCTTTGTCCCCCTCTGAAAGCATTAAATCCGTCGCGATAGAGATAGAGAGTAGGCGATAATCCTCTGGAATCACATCACGCGACTCAATTAAGCAGATAAAGCCCACAGACTGTGAAACTCGTTCCTTGAATTATCGAGAAAATTCCCTGTTAATCAGAAGGGAAAGCCGCGACGAGTGCGCGTCGATTCTCGACTTCTATCTCTCTCTCTCTCTCTCTCTCTCTCTCTCTCTCTCTCTCGCATCGCCTGCCTTTCTTCACTCACTCCAGACAATAGCACCTGCTGCTATCGCACCTAATGTTATATCGTTATAACGCGTATTTTTCACTATTTATCCGTCGAACTTGTTCTGCTTATTTTCGCGAAACCAAAAATTCGGAATAAAAAAAAATTAGATCCGAGCTAAAGTTTTTTCGCGAGCGTTGATATATGTGGTCCGGTAAACTCTTCTCTGCTTTTTGCAACAAGGGAAACTCATCTCGGGATAAAAAGAATAATTTGTAATAAATGGTTCGTAGAATAATCTTTTTTGTCAAAAAGTGTAAGTCCTTTTAAAAGGGATTTTATTTTTCTCGCGGTAAGAGAAATTGTTTTTAATGCGAGGGGAATTCTATTTGCCACTAGGGATTATCCTCTCACTTGAGATAAAAGGATTGCACTTCTGAGTAAAGGTTATTTTTGAATTCTATTAATTGGAATAGAAATTCTATTATTGCTTTCTGAAAAAAACTATAAAATTAAATTTTATGATATCATGTTACAATTTTAATTTCTAGCGTATAATAATTTATTTAATTTTATAATTATTAAATTTATTGATAAGCATTATTAATATTATTATTATAATTCTACTTTAAATAATTGCATAACAGTTAATATTATTCCATGTATCGACGTAATAATGTAAATTTGTGAAATCACAATATTTTGTACACTGTAGACAGTTTTATTTATTTAAAATAAATATGTGCTAAATTACAAAGTGCGGCTACTATATTTTCTATAAATTATTATTATTAATATATACATCATATACGTACTGAAATTTGATTAATCGATACAACATTTTCCAATACTGTCAGTTAACTGAATTATTGGATTAAATTATTACTGTTATTTTCCATTATAACAGCGACATCTAATAGAGGAACGAGAAAATTAATTAGCAGAATCATAATACATCCAATTATAATTATATCTCTTTAAAAAAGCTAAGTCTTAAAAAGTAAATTTATTTTATTTCGTTGTGAAAAAACAGCTGGAAGATTCCTCCTGAGTAAAATGCGACTGAGACGTGAGAAAGAACGAAGAATGTTCGTAAAGGACGCGACGGTGAGGTAAGCCTTCGGAAGAAAAGGCTCTCGTGTACGCTTAATACCTCACTTACAGAGAAGGAATTTGGTTATTTGTATTTCATTTGTTTTTGAGATAATTAAATATTTTTCACAATTCTCTCGTAATTATTTCTTTCTAAAAGAGTAATTTACGAATTATTACCGTAAAGCCATAAAGAGATTTAATTTTAATAGAAACTGTAAACTCGTAAAATATGTTGAGTAAACGTTTGCAATATAACCAAAATTGTTCTGCAAGTGATGCTTAAATACTGCATCGACTAAATGAATCAAGTTAATCATTAAATAGTTTAGCAGCTGCATAATTACTATTTAAAATTGTTATAGTTAGTTTTATAGACTGCCAATTACTATTATTTTTCTTTTACTACAAAATATTTAGATTTTTAGATACAATGCACTTTAGTTTCATAATTTCCAGTCATTAATTTCCCCATAATAACCGGTAAATTATTCTCTACGCATCAAATTTCCTTTTTATATAAATTCATTGCTTAATCGAAAATCGGTAAACCGTGATATTCATTCTTGAAGCGCTAAATATACATATCCTAATAAACTACAATACGTTAATATTGAAAAGTGTTTTTCCACTGTAACCGTTAGAGCAACTGCAATTCATTATAATCCAAAACGGTTTGCGGGATACAGAAAGTTTTGTACCGCGGTGAAGAAATAATAAATTGCATTCTATACGAGATAAGCATACGATGAATGAAGAGAGAACTACTTTCTTAATTAACGCATTCAGGTCATGCTTTTAATTTATGTTTAGGATTGAAAATTAAAAGGGCTGCGGAGCCAAGATGAATAACAATTTTTTTCAGAAGATATTAACCTTTTTAATACTTATTATATAATTATTATTAAATTTCTTTCTAAATATCGATTGCTCAGGATCATCTTCAAAAGCAAGAATATTATTACCGCTCACCAATTAAGTAATAATTATACGAAACGCTAAATTTCCACAGAATATCCTGCATCTCTGTATACCAACTGCACTTTTGATCTAGTTATATAAAACGATGGAAATGAAAGCACGGATTTTGTATAGTTGGCTGTTAAATTATAATAATAAATTGCAGGGTAAATTGGTTAAACTGAAAAATTGTACTCGTATATTGTTGCATTATCAGTGTATGCTTTAAAAGGCGCTGTAAATAAGAGCACTTTGTCGTATGCAAAAATCGATTATATTTTTTTTAAATGCGCGATAAACGTGAGCACTAATTCTATAATCTAGCTATTAGATTACTGAGCCACGCGAGAGTTAAGTATAGTGCGAGATAAGGGAATATTGAAAAATTGAATGGACGCGATACGCGAACGCACCAATAAATTATATCGATAAGTAATTTTGTCAAAAGATAATGGGATGCAATTTATGCGCTTTAGAGATACAAATAATTGATATATGAAAGCGGTGCTGGTATAATAACGGAATTAGCTGCAATTATTAATTATATAAATTATGATTTTTATTCGGTGAAACGGTTCATCCGGTTCAAAAATTTTAACGAAACACTTCCTTCATTTTCAATGTGATGAATGTGCAATGGTTGACAAAATGTTATAGACGCTTGTCACTGCGTAATTTAGTAAAACATGGCTTTTACGTTCACGCTAGTCACGTATTAATTTTACGATTGAGAGGCTTCATAAATAGAGTTAGTGTACCTACGTAGAAAAATTAAGCGAGATGTATGAAAAAGGAAACGTCGTTGACACACACGTACAGAAAGCCACTTGGCACTTTCATTTATAAAAAAAGATTTCTTTTTTTCCGAACTTTTGTAATTCGAGTACAGTCGCGGTAATTAGTAAAAATTATTGTAAAAGTTTACGATTTTCCTTTTACGACATTGGATCGTAGAAATTAGCAATAGCAAGGGTAACAAGAGCAATTGCCAACGATCCTCGCAAACAGCACCCGGCTAATAAAGTCACATCATGCTCATCAATCAATTCGATCCCCCGGAAACTCAAAATACACAGCTCGGTCGCGCGCGTTTAACTCACGGTAGCAGCTGCCTCGGCTCGTTGAGGTACTCCTATAGACTCGATAGGAGAGCTCCGAGATAGAATAGAAGTTGCGCAAACACAGACGATGTATACACAACTGCCGAGACTCTATTTGGCCTTTCTCTCTGGTTTATTTTGCAGATGCGCCGAGCGAGATGTCTGTCTTTGTTATGCTGAACGGCGAGGAGAGCGAGCTGCGTTTCGTCGATGTTACCAATATAAAGGTCAGTTGTTTCTCTCTCTCTCTCTCTCTCTCTCTCTCTCTCTCTCTCTCTCTCTGTGTGTGTGTTTACGTGTGTGCAGTCATGTCCTGCCTGAAGATTTCAATTAAAGCTTCTCGCGCGTGACGCTCTTATAATACGATAACACTTTTGAAACATTATATCTCCTTACGGTATGCGCATATAGTCTCGGTTCTTGATTCGAAGTTCGATTATCCCCGGCGTGCTTTGATTTGTCACTTGGGATTTCATTGGATCGATCGCCTATCCGGCTGTATCCACTTTTGAAATCGTATTTTATTTCAAGCATTCGTCGTATTCGGGGAAAGGAAGAGGTGCAGAATCCACAAACTCGCAGCGTCTACGAAAACTCAGCAACGATAATAGTAAAGTCGCGCGATAGTAAAATAACGCAGCGAGCCGTACGCCGTTGATAATAATAAATTCAGAAGCCGCGGTCTCACACACACACACACACACACACACGCAGATCGTCGCCGTCATCGTCGCGTGTGCGAGCTCATTGCTCTTCCGTCTGCGCGAAGATTGATTTCCCTCTTTCTCTCTCTCTCGGTCCGAGCGAGGCTCTCGCTTATAGCTGGTGCGCGACGCTTTTAACGCGTCGAGAGGCGCGTGCAGCACGCAAATTTAGACCGCGTGAGTCAGGACGGGTTTCGTGTGTATATACGCGCAACGGCTGCGGCGGCGGCGGCGGCGGCGCGAGTCGACACATTCGCGAGAACGAAAGTTATATGCGCATAATGAGGGGCGATGCACTCGAGGCTCACGAGGCCTTTAGCCTTCTTTTATCGGTAATTTGAGATGGGAAAGGTTTGTGCAGTTGAGCGCGAAGGTCTCGGTTTTTTGTTTTCTCTTTTCTTTTTCTTTTCGCTCGAATACCAATGGTTCTTTTATCTTTGGTTCTTTAGTCGAGTGAACGCAGCTTATGGAGAGGTGTGAATTATGTGTAATAACGGCGTAAGAGTTCGTTTCGACTGAGATCGAATGCAATTTATTCAGAGTGCTATCGATCATCGAAAATCAATCGCTGTACGCGCATATCTATAATTGAGAATATGAAACTTTTACATTTGACTTATTCATGAACAAAAGAAAGAAAACAAAAATATTAGCTTACGCACAGGTTAACAATCGCTTTATTCAACAGTTTTATAATTTGAGTATGAATTTCTGCATGAAATGAGTGGTAAACAAAAAAAAATAATTTTAAATAAAGTTTCTTCTGTAACTAAGCTCAACGTCGCTGCATGTTTATTTTATGAAAATCGTAATGAATGTAGTTAAAACGGAAATTAAAACCACTGTGAAATATAAAGTTTTACTCGTTATACCGCGGAAACTTGAGAATTCGTAACTGTTTGGAATGATGTTACTTGTACGAAGAAAGATATAAAAAAAAGTAAAAGATTCACGAGTGCCAGCATTGGTTGCAGTTCGGATATTTTATACGCCAAGTTTCTTAAAATGGTCGTATCTATCAATATCCTAAATGGACATTTAAACGATGGCATTTGAAGCGTTTGGAAATATGCAAAGTCGGACTATTTGAAGAATTTTCGTTTGCATCATGTGTCGCTACTAAATTGAAATTCATTTAAATATTTAACTGAATTCTGTCATGCGACACTCGGTAGTCGAATATTTTTTGAAACATGTTTTTAATTTGCAACTTAGCCGAGCGAATAAGATTTCAAAGTATTTGCGCGTTTGCTCAAAGCTTGTTTTATATGAATCAGAAATTTTTTGTAAGGAGTAAAATAAAATACTTATCTTTAATCTTTTGTTTACCGTCAATGACGAAGTATATTTAACTTTACCACGTATATAGATATTTATGAAAAAGTTTTCACGCACAAAAAGGAAAAGACATTTCTTTAAGTAATAAGAATCTTATTTTACGACGCGTATGCACAGCAAGGGTACAATTCGAGCGAAGGGACGCAAAATTGAAATTCCAAATGTTAACTCGAAACGTATATTCGTCTAGCATAGTATATATATACACATGTATGTATATATACTATACAATTTGGATTATAAAATTTCGAGTCTGGCGTGGCTCGCAAGCAAATCGTCCCGTGGGTGTTAAAATGCAGATGTTACACACTTTCCAATTTATTCGATAAAGTATATTTTGTCGATTTCGAGAATTATGAAATATTGTGAAAAACGAATGGAAAGGCAATTTCATTGCTATTGAAATAGCGAGAGTCGCAAAAAAACTTGGGTTATTTACTTTTTAAGATATCTGTATCAAAGCGAGGATCAGTGCTTTTTATATAGCTTTTTTTCGCGTTTACTCTTATAGCTTACTTTTTCTCTTGTATGTCCTTACGTTAAACTAGCCGCGACCCAGAGCAACTATATAGCCAATGAAATCCCCAGCTTGGCGCAAATCATCCGCGCGAAGCTGATGTTGCGGATTTCGGCGTAATAGCCAAAGCAGCAGCGGTGACGTCGTCGTCCAGCTGACGGCTGGGCCGCTGCCGAAATTGAAAGAAAGCGTCGACGACTGTGTGTGTGTGCGCGTGTTACCGAGCCGTTCGCTCGACTCTGATTCACCGCGACTCTAAATAGCAGCGCGGCCCAATTCCCTCTGCTCTTCTCACACCCAGAGAAATCGGAGAATTTCGCACGGGGATTTTCTGTCTCTGCGTGTCCGTTCGCTCCTCTCTCTCTTGCTCTCTCGCTCTCTCTTTTTGCACGTGATGCTAGAGACCGCCTTTTTCGATGTATCGGGAAATGTCGAGTCGAAGGCTACGAAGTTTTTTATCTGTAGTAGTCCAAGTGTGTGTATGTGTGTCGATTTGGGAGATCGAATTTTCAGTTTTTTGGGAAAAGATATTTTTGACTGGCATCGGCATCCATATTTACAACTTTTGAATACCGGCAATTGCGCGGTAATTAAAATTGACAATTCAAAACACAATAACAAACTAAAGGCATTTTTCGGAGTAAAGTTTCTTGTAATTAAATAACAATTAGTAGGACCACATAGATTGTCGTGAGTAAAAATTCTGTAATGTTTTGAAAAGCAGTCGGTATCACTGGGCGAGCGAGAATAAAAAGTTCTCGAAAACTGTCTTAACTGTGAGTGACGGAAAGCGTTTCCAAGCCAGCAAAGCGAAACTATGCCATCTAAGCGTGTGACATCTGCGAATAGCGTATATATAAGAAGAGTCGTACGACTGTGCGCACGTAACGTCATGGTCGCGAGGTTCCTTTTGGCGTCCACGAGAGGAAAAAAGAATGTCTATACACTCGTATTATAAAGTTAAATATAATTATTAAACACTGCAAGTGCGCAATTTGTGATTTCATTTTAATCAATAGGATATATAGTTCTCGTAATGTTTTGAACTCTGTATGTTTCGTGCGCAGGGCAGCGTGGAAGGAATATTTAATATTAACATCACGCGCCAACTTCTCAGGCCGAGCATTTTTCATTAAAAACACTTACTCAAATTTGCATACTTCAAAATTACTAACGCTCCCCGTATTTGAATGTAGCGCAGCGTTTCGAATGAAAAGTGTGCTTTAATGAATTTTAATATATATAAGCTTCTCTGCTTTAAAATATTCTTTTCCGCACGCGTCAACAACAAACTTCATTCTCGCTCGTACTATCGATAAACTACCGATATATTAACGTATGAAAACACCGAAACGAATCTACATCTTTGACGGAAAATCTATAAACTCTCGAATTCCTTCTCCGCATCATGTATATCCGTTCCTAAACGAAATCGCAAAGCAAAAAAAAAAAACACCGTACCGATCCTCGCGCAAAGAGGCATCCGGGAAATGATAGACCTTTGAAATAGAGATACACTCGTCGACGGCGAGATCTGATTGACGTTTTCGTAAAAGCCGACGTGGCAACTTCTCTCACGGCAGGAAGAGAGAGAGAGATGGAAGTAACTGCAGAACTCGTGCAACGGACGTCAAGTGCACGCGTGTATTGCAAACTTTGAAAGTTTTTCGTTAGGGAGGAGGGCGAGGCGAGTGAACTTGGGAGGGTAAGCGAAGAAAACGTAATTCGGATTTACGTATACGCGATTAATCGAATTCGAATGAGGTGTACAGGTCTACGTCCAGTCTTGGACCCGTGCGTAATCGATTGTTTTCGGTGTGATTTGTTTTCGAGTCGACCGAGAGCTACGAAGTTTGTATTGCGAGTAACTTTAAAAGATGAAACTATACAAACGCGGTGATGTAATGCTACGAACGAGAAAAATGATGTCGAAACTCAATTTCGCGTCTGTTTGAAACACACACACACACAC
>UELV01002320.1:0-12501 GCA_900490015.1 Megastigmus stigmatizans
ACACACACACACACACACACATATATATAGCTCGACTATCGGTTATCCATCTCTTCTTCCCTCCTCCCCCCAATACCGCGTCCAACGATCGATAGGGAATTCGGGAGAGAACTGGCGTTTACTATACTCCTATCTCATGCCTGTCGGTATTACGCGCTATTCCAAATCTGTCGGCGTGCGAAGAAATAAAAAAGGAGCCGATGAGCGCATTCGGTTCATTCGAAAATCCCCCGTTTATTAAAGTACACTGTTTTTTTTTCCCACTCGATCACCGAGTATATATAGCACAGTACAGCAATCGTGCAGCAGCACAACACACCTCGTGTTAATGTGAGCTATAGGAAAAATCCCAGAGAGGTCATTAAATGCCCCCGACGTTTATTGGAATTGCTGTACGCGTATAAACGACAATGAAAAAATTCTACGCATTCCTGATGTACGCGACACATGCACACACACATACATGCGCGCACACATATTCTATTTGCGTCGATTCCGATACATCGCCATTAGCATATTCTATTTGCACTAGCGCGCGATATGTGTACCATCTAGAATTCGTTTCGCGCGCGAGCGAGCGCGACATCATCCAAAGCCGCGGAATAGTACAGCACACTGTCTGTTTTTCGCTTCTTCTTTTTTTTTTTCTTCTTTCTGCCGTGCGGTACATACGCGCGATTCTATTCTTAGGTGGATTTCTCGAGTGACTTTGGATGAAAATAACACACGCGCTCGCGATTCAATGAGGCGCGTTAAGCGTTGGATTTTAATGAATTTTTTTGTCCCCCTCTCCCGCGTATATATACGCGCGAAGAGTGAATAATGTTTTCTTTTCTTTCATTCTCGTTTCTTTGAATAGCACGATATATACGCGCATAACTAAACGAAATAGACGCTGCGATTGCATTGCGCGATGGAGCAAAATAAAAGCTGTCGCGCACACGTGTACAGGAGCCTGGCAGCTGTCGATAGCTATATACTTGCACAAAAGTCTTTGATGACTGCATTAAACACGTGACGATTATAACGAAAGACCCAAATATATAATCGTAACTTTGATTTCTGCGCAAAGGAGAAACAGAAAGAAAGTCGCATGAGGTCAGAAAAGAGCTCGTCGGTTCGCACGGCTGCCGGCGGTCGATGTCGGATGACGTACGGGTTGCGCAATAATGTCCGAGGCGGCGCACTTGCAAAACAATGAGTGAAAGAGAAGCTATAAGTGCGGATGTTGGTATTGAGAGGTCGCGACACCTCATTAATGCCGCTGCCGCGCTGCTTTCGAGCGCGCGCTCGCGTCGAGCTCTGCACTTCCAATGATATCGCGACACGATTGCACTTATAGCAGATGCACCAAGGACGAAGCATCGATGTACTTGCGCACGCGTGTACGTATACGCAAATCGAGGCTATATAATGCGAGTGACAAAAAAAACGAGAGACAGCGAGAGAGAATCCTAATTAAAATGATAATTCCAACTCTCGAGCGCGCGCGTCCCTGTGCTATACCCACACACATACAGACACAACATGCGTTCGGTTTAAAATTGCGTATATATCTACACATCGAATCGATCATTTGAACGTCGATCATTCTATTAATCCGTGCGATAGTAATATTCCGATAATGAAAGGATGCGTCGTCGATGCGGTCTTTAACGAGCTTTCGGACGCGCCGCCACTGCCTGCACGCCGTTAATAAATTTATAATCGCGCGCGATAGTTGTACACCCCAAAAACTCACGCGGCTAAAAATAGTGTCGGGATCAATTATTCACGCAAATATAACGGCTATCGATTTCAGTCCTGTATAGCAGTGCAGGAAATAAGCGATCCAACGTGTGAGAGTCTATCGCTTTGTACGATCGGTATATATAATACGTTATACAGTCGGTGTGTAGTGTGATGTATAGAGAGAAACGACAGGTTTCCATTCATGCCAACCGCGCGCGCTGTCGTTATATGTATGAAAGCTCGGACGATATCGCGTCATTTCTCGAGTGTCACTCTCATACATATTATACGAGAAAGCACAATTTCCTCTCTCTCTCTCTCTCTCTCTCTCTCTCTCTCTCTCTCTCTCTCTCTGGGCTCTTTCACGTCAGCGTATATATATTCTCTCATTAATAAAGTATATCGGTTAAAGTGAGTAGCTCTATTAAGCCGCGAGCTTTAGTTATAAATGTATATACGGCGAATGTACCGGAATGTGCGTGAAGAGAGGAGGTTTTTATGGTACCGACACGTGTGCACATATGTGTGTGTGTGTGTGTGTGTGTGTGTGTATGTGTGTGGTAAACGGTGTGCGACGTAGTAAAAAGTCATTTGCCGGCGCTGCTGCTGCTGCTGCCGCTGCACACGCGCTCGACTTTATAAATAGCCGAGCGCGCGCTGCGGTGAGTTGACTTCATGTGCGAGAATTGACGCGTTAAACGAGTGCACAGATCGCCTCTGCTCTATGTGTATGTGTGTGTGCGGCTATGACTCTGAACTTTTTCGATGTGTGCAATCCTGCGCGCGGACGTTCCGGTTTGGCGTTCGTTTTTTTTTATTTATTAGATTCTTGTATAGAGGAAGGGAAGCGATTCACTCAAGTTTCCGTTCTTACACCAGTGAGAGAGTCATTCTTTAAAGTATACTTTCATCTTTGCCGAAAATAAAACGGGCGCATTAGATACACTTTGTCGCGGTTTGTATTTTGTTTCGATGTATAAACTCGTCCTATTCTCAAAGTTGCCTCTGATGTGAACAAGTGAAAAATTGCGTTTAGGTTTGTGTTTCGGTGTTTTAAATGGAATGATTAAACTCTCTTTGGAATGTATAACGATATTTCCAATTAATAGTATACATTGTAATATTTTAATTTTCATTACTGCTAAAAATTAATACAATTTATTCTTGTATCGGTACCATTATTATCAAGACTTTATTTCATAAGCTTTTAAAATAATTAAGATAAAACCGGCCACACAGAGTCTTCAGACAATCACATTTTATGTGCATGATGTAAGCATATGTTTTCTAATATATATTATGTGATCATACAAGTTTTTTTTCTCGTACATGCTGAGATTACACGAGTACAAGTTTTATCAATGGAAGAGCAAATAAAATCTATATTCATTTATGACCTTTTATTACACTCGTTACTTTTTATTTATTTTATGTATTATTTTTTTTTTTTTTTTAAACTTACCTTGTTATAGAATGGTTACAAATTTATTATAGAATATTGCAGTAAGTACAAGTATTTTATACGGAAAATAAATTTGTTTTTATGATGATTTATAGCTATTTCTGAATCAAATTAGCATGCATATATGCAACTAGATACCGATGTAACTACAAAAAGATATTTCAGTAATGTAAGATAAAAAAATTTAATGCTATGAAAACTCACTGATTCATCAGTTGCATAGAAATATTCCCGAGGTAAAACATTACAATTTTGTCTGGTTCAGATTTAACAAGTAAAGGTTGCCCACTTATTAACTCCTTAAATTTTTCAAGAGTCATCATTCGAAAAAGCTTAATGCTTAATACAATTCATACGCGTATGTGCATAAAGTTTCGAGAAAAAGTTGCAAAGTAATATAAGCAGCAATTATCACAACGTGATTGGCATTTGTTCACTCGCTTTCTCGCAGATACTCAATCCCCAAAGTTAAAAGGTTTGCGGTGATAAGATGCTAAAATAAGAAAGAATAAGAGAAGTTCACTCGAAAATTCAAAAAAATAAAAGCACACCAGTAGACTCTTATCATTATCGATTGTACACGTTTCAAGACTCGGATTACATAAACTAAATGTTATTTTGATAATGAAGCAATTAATTTCTCCTTACTAACGAATCCAGCATTATATACTTTCAAAGTATTATAACTTTTCAAGTATATAAGGGACTTTAAATATCGTTAAACAGTCTCGAATAAAATTTTCGTATGGCACATCCAAAAGTGGTACCCAAGCCCGACAATTCTTTTTGTCCAAATCGCGCGCAATAAGAGTTTTAAAGAATAAATTGAAATGGTCATTTATCTTTTTTTTCTCTTTCTTATCGCCCCACAACGATTACACTAATGCACGAGCGTTAATGTTTTTTTTTTTTTTTTTTTTTTTTTCGTTTAAAAGCGCATGACCCACATATCCACATTTCATAACGAGGCGGTTGGTACCAAATGAAGATTCGGTTAAAGCTTCGTACAATCATCGTGATGTCGCGCTGCCGCTCATGTCGATCAGGATGTAATTTTTTTTTTTTTTTTCAAACACTTATCACTTTAAGCGTACGATTGCGCGTGTAAATATGAGTTTTAGGCGTTGCTTTTTGGCTCGTTGAACGAGTCTCGATGTACATATACTTAAATATAATAATAATCGAAAACCGATTACAAAATACAAATACCAACGGCAATCGTTTCGCTCTGGGAATATAACAAATAGTCCATTTGATCATTCTCCGCAAAACTTATTAATATTAATTAAGATACTCACGCGTATATACAAAGGCGATTATTCGCGGACACGAAGATTAATTTTACGATTATTTATAGATCCCAACAATCATTACCAGCAGCGTCGTTATAACCTCTGCCCAACAATCGCGCATGCTCAAAATCCAGTGCTTTTCCACGTATCAGTCGCAATTATACAGCTTAGCATATATATATATATATATATCAGTCATAGAAAGTTGCATGGGCGAACACAATAAAGCGTGTATTACATATACGTATAAGCAGTACAGTCGAATTCGGAGGAGGTTGCGCGCGCGCTTGCGACGCAAGGGAGAGATAGGCTACACGCACCAAAGTCGCGCGTATAGATAGAGAGAGAGAGTAGAGAGAGAGAGGAGGGGGAGAGCTTAAATCTTTTCCCGGATCCCCGAGGTATAGCGCATGCCGAACCTCCGTAAGAAGCAAATCGAGCAGTTAGTGCGGCGATTCCGTGATACTGTATAGTGTTCGTAATACGCTCTCGCTCTCCGAAAGCACTGTGTGTCTATGCGTGTATGTGCGTGTGATGTTTCTGGTTGTTCTTCGAATCGCTGTGATTTTTTTTTTGCTGTTTATACACCACGTGCATTAGTTGCGAAACCTATATAGGATTTCGCCATTTCGCGCCGTTACAATAGAAAATGGTAATAATCGTTTAATCACACGGTGGATAACTCTGGAAATTGTTACGTAAGGAAAGCTCTTTGAACGTCGCGCGGAAAGAAGCCAATAAATCAAATGGTTTTCTCATATCTGCGAGCGGTGCGACGTTCCAATGTACTTTCGAGTTTTTTTTTGTTGCCGCGAGTGTAATAACCCTCTTTCGCGATAAAGCCATTTGAACTTTCGAAAAAAAAAGCTCGAATAGCTTCGATTACTCGCGAGACACGATTAGCAAAGTATCCAAAAAAAAAAAAAAAAAGAAGTAACAGCTTTGAAAAACAAACTGAGTAACATAGTAGTAAGCCCAGCGGGGTAAGACCAATCGATCAATCGCTCTAACCAAACAATGCGTTGTGTGTTACAGCTATAGCTCGTGGAGGGAGCAAAGAGCATGCCGAAGAGTAAAGGTAGCCGAGCAGCCAAGCAGCAGCAGCAGGAAGTTGGCGTAGCAGCAGCAGCATTAACAGGAACAACGATCGCTCCCTGAAAGTGACAAACGAAGCTGTGGAGGGAGAGATTCGATGCTCACAGCAGCGGCAGCCACGTATCTGATGCAGGAATGAGGCGTCGATTTAGGTGCACCAGTGTACCAGAGAGTGTGAGTGCCACTAGCTAGTGCTGTCGGTGGTGGGATTCGTTCGACACCCCGTCGTCGTCATCGTCGTTGTTGTGCCGCGATACCAAGTTGTGTCGCTGTACTGTCCCACGAGAGACTGACGAGCTACGAGCACGAGGAATTAGGTAAGCAGCGTGCGGCAGTTGCCGAGTGATTTACTGCAGCAGGTCTCTCTCTCTGTGTGTGAGTGTGCATTGGTTAATGTTCTCTGCGGTCGCTTCTGATGTATAACTATATCGTTTGAAAATCATATTACCATTCGATTGTTTACCAATCGCGGCTACATTTTAGCATCATCCCTAAAGCTGCTCGAAAACAGATTAGCTTCTTCATCTTCTTATCATCCAATCCATATATTTCGGTACATCAGCACTCGAAGTCACCATTATACAATAACCAAAAAGCACACGATCACCTCGCTCGCATAACAACTTTTTTCCCCTCAATCATAGCGATAACAGACATCGATCCATAGCTTATGTCCATTGCAGCAGGTGACCAGCAGTCGAGCGTCTCGGTGTTGGACCAATAGCAGCATCAGCATCAGCAGTGCAGAGAAGCGGGAAACAATAGTGTGTCGTATCCAGCGATAGCACGATAGCACCACTGGTGCCCTCGGCCGTGGGTCCCGGGGGGACGGACGCCATGGCGGCCTCATCGTCCTCGTCGAGCGGCGAGCAACAGTACTCCCTCAGATGGAACGACTTCCACTCGAGCATCCTGAGCAGCTTCCGGCATCTGCGCGACGAGGAGGACTTTGTCGACGTGACGCTCGCATGCGACACTAGCAGCTTCACCGCACACAAGGTCGTCCTCTCGGCCTGCAGCCCCTACTTCCGACGACTACTCAAGGTCGGTACCCAATATACCTTTATTATCGATAACTCGCGTGTCTATTGTGCACAGTGACAAAAGTTTCGCGGCGATTCGTCTTTTCCTTTTTTTTTTCCTTCAAAATTCCGCGTATAATTAGAATCAGCGGACAATGAGCTACTTTCCGATTAATAATGATCTAAAACAACTATTCGATCTCAACTACTTTTCTTTCATTGCTTATACATTTGAAAGTTTCTATGGAATGTATCACGTGAGCATCGAGTCCGCCGGTATAAACTTTTGACGCGTTGCACACAGACGTCGATATAATAGTCCGATCGCTGCCCAAAAGAGCGAGAGGAAACCAGTTTCGGCATTACCGACTCAACGAAATTGCTTTCGTTCGGTGGCTGAAGCAAAAAAAAAAACAAGTGTGCGTTGTATTATTATATATAGCCGAGGAGAGGTGTATACACCCATATAATGTACGTGTAAGTGAGAATAAACAGCGATGCGAGCCTTCGGTGTGTGTCGGAAAGACGAAATGGAGGAGGAGAAACGCGCTCGACTTTCTAATTGATATACGGACGACTAATTGATTTTAAATGTCGGACTCTGCTCGCGGCCAGTATATAGATAATATCGTGCGACGCCATACACAACCGCTTCTACTAACTGCGTACATATATTCAGTTTTGTGTATATACCTGAGAGAGCATTCGATCCTTTCATGTATATATAGGATCTCGAGAAGAGCGCATTTTGATTGCTGTCACTTGTCGCGTCGAATACTTTTCATTGGACGAATTATATTGGCGACATCGGCTATGGCCGCGCGTATGAAGAAGAGCGATGATATTTCTTTCGGTATATATATAGTTCATCAAGTATAACGCGATGATTGAATGATGGTCGTGCCGTTGACACTTGCATTCTTAGCTTCCCTCAACCTTATGCTTTATTTGATATTTAATTTATGTTTTATATAACAACTATGCAGCTATTTCGTATCATTAATTTACCTAGTTTTAAGGAGTCACATTTTGAAGAAACCTATATAACATACTAAATCTTTGTATATATAAGACTCGCCAGTGGCCGAGACACTGCAGCTTGACACGACGGAAGCGCCTAAGCGCATCTTAGTGTAATCGAATACATTTCGTAAGCGCGCACTGTCCGTTACTATCTCTGTCGTTCTCTCATTCAAGGTCAACGACTCTTATTCTAACGCACACGCACACACAGGACACACAAACATTCTCATTTAAATCCAATAGCGTAATTACACCAGCCGAGCGAGCGATTCGTCTTCCAAATATACATACAGACACGTACACACAGACACACAGACAGACACATCTACACATGCAACACGCTAAACAAGCTCGTTAAACGTTAACCAGCAGTTACTAGCAGCAGAAAACAAAAGGAAGAAGTATTATTCGGTCGACAAAAAAAAAAAGATGAAAGAGAAAGAGAAACGAGGAAAAGAGGGTAGCAGCTATTTTTTTTTTACTATCGCGTCGGTACCTGGCCGAGCGCCTCGGTACGCGCCACCGCCACGGAAGCCTATAGCCCACCTCCCCTTCCTCTCTCCCTCGTAGGTCTCTTTGCACACGAAAAAACTACACCCGCCTTTTATATACATATACATACGCGGCCCTATTAGACCAGCCTGCACACGGATACACTACACAGCGGCTAAATAAACTGCCTCTATTACGCATTGTCCCGTACACGCGATCTTCGCCTATTGTACATATACATGCACACACATACACATACATATATATTTTTTCGTTCACTCCGTGCGCCGGAATAGAAAAACAAAAATAATCCCCTCGCGTACACTCGATACCTATATATAACAATAATAATGGATGTATAATCGTGTCGAGCTCGCGGCGAGATGCTCTCGAGGCACGTGGAATTCGTATGGACGCGCTCGCGCGACACCCACGCGCACACGATCGTTGCGGTAGAGGGAGGTGGCGTGAGAGAGAGAGAGAGAGAGAGAGAGAGAGAGAGAGAGAGAGAGAGGTACTGTACAAACGACGAAGACGAAAATTCCAAGTGATCTGTTTGTGTGTGTGTGTGTGGTGACACTAATCGCGCGACTCTGAATAATCGCCATTAAGGGCTCCCTTGCTCGCGGCACTCGAAAAAAAACTGTCTATTCTCGTGCTGCTGCTGCTGCTGCTGTTGCTGCATGGGAGAGTGAGAGAGAGAGAGTGGATTGCACAATCGTATATATACACACACACCGAGACTCTCTTAGCGCGTTTATAAAGCGCGGGCTAACGCACCGCTGTTCCATATTCTATTATTAAAAGGTGTGCGCGGCAGAGTCTCTCTCTCTCTCTCTCTCTCTCTCTCTCTCTCTCTCTCTCGTGTGTGTATAACGACGTGTGTTTCGCTTTTCTTCTCTCCCTTCTGCACCGCGCTGCACCATCCATTCCTATAATTGCTGCCTGCCTGTCCGTGTCTCTCTCTCTCTTTCTCTTGTGTAGAGCGCTTTTCCGTCACTGCATGGCTGCCTCTGCAGCGAGCATGTGTAATTGCATCGCCCGCACGCGCGCGTTACTCGGAGCTCTTGAACGAGGTTGCACTTGCCATTTATAAAACGAGATGGAGGTTCTTCGGTCTTTTTTTTTCGTTTGTAGTTTTGTGCGAAATGCATTTTGTTGTATACAGTGTATGGCTGATGTAATTTTGTTGGGTTACTTTTACCAGTGATTCGTTCAGATTTGCTTTAGGTTTAGTACACAATAAAATGCAAAGACGACCCATAACTCAAAAATGAGATGGCGAACGGTTATAATTGCGCATGAGGAATATAAATGTGTCCTGTGCACTGCGTATTGTCTTACTTTAGCTGTGACACGAAGATTTAAGCTTGAAATCTATACATCTAAAAGCGCTCGTTCTACCTAATAAAATGAACTAAATATAGATATACACCGTTTTCTTCATTCATTCAATCTAAAAATAAATATATTATGTATATATTTATCGATGCAAGTAAATATTTATTAGTTTTCATGAGCTTTGGCGTACGATAGGAACTATGTATATAAAGTATAGCCATTCGAAATCAACAACTTCTTTTTTTTCTTTTCCCATTGCGGTTAAACTGGCCTCTCTAACCCAGTTCGATAAAACCAGCTAGCGCTACAAATAAAATCTAATAAAAATATATATTTATACTATACGTGTGAAAATTAAAACGGCGTTCTATGAGCTATAGGTCATGAGACGAAGATAAGAGCTCGTATAGCGTAAGAAGCTTATACGAGTTTTTTTTTGTGGTCACCGCGCGAAAGTCCGCGCCGTCTATACAGTGACATTAATAGTCATGCGCGCGCTCCCATCTTCATAAATACGTCAAATAAATAATTGACCTCGCGCGCACAGCGACGAAATCTCCCGAGCTTTCTCATAAAACCCGGAAGACCACTCCCCTCCCAAAAAACTATACAAAATCTGCCGATTCGCGTAGATGACAAGACCTCCTAGGACCAATAGCTTCGTTCGTTTATTACCCTCAAAAAATAAAAAAATAAAAACAGAATCACCGCGGTATTAGCATATGCAAATCCGCCATTCCGCCGATAAATTATTCTCTCTCTCTCTTGGCGTACTCAAAAGCCTATATAGAAACGAAAAAAAAACGGTACATCCTCGTGTGTGCAGAGTGCGAGAAAGGGGCAAACTCGCCCAGATAAGATCCAATACGTACGTGCGTATGTGTGTGAGTGTGTGTGTGTGTGTGTGTCGGAGCGATTAATTCAGTCACTTGTCCGAAAGACAAGCGGTATTAATTTAGAGAGAATGTGTCTATACGCGACCAGTAGCCTCTGCGCACTGTTATGGTGGCGAATTCTTTACTGTTGGCGCTTAAATATATATGTAGTAGGGAGCAGAGACCATGGATCCCGATTGACTTGTGCTGCGTGCGAAAGAGACGAGGAGATGACGTGGTCGATTAGAGGACACGCGGTGTGCGTTTATAAAGCATGTGCTCGCGGAATTGTATATACCAGACACATACGCAATTGCCATGTATGTATAAATGTGTGCGCACGCGTGGCTAAATTGCTTTTATTGGATTTCAGGCAATGCGCGCGCGAACTTTTGCTTCGTATGTACACATATATATATATATATATAAGAATCTCCTCGTTGCGCGATACGTTTGCTATATACATAAAGCAATGGAGTGTGTGCGCGCGCGCGCGACTCCATGAGTTGAAAATCTAAAGACGAAGGCGTGTATCAAGGCAAATAAACGCCCCACTCTCTCTCTTTCTCTCTCTCTCGCGAAGATGTCCGTCGGGTCTGACCAGTGCAAGCGAGAAGAGAAAAAAAAGCGAAGGCGAGAGAAGAAGCAACTATACATAAGCACGATTGCGCGTAAACGAGTGTCGCTTTTATGTACGTGTAACTTGCAAGTGCTACCAATAAAAGTGTATAAAGCAGGCGTATATACATATTCCACTTATCGGCAGCAATGTCAACCAAATATTTTCGCGCCACCCAATAAACCAATTAACATAATTACTACAGAACTGTATATATATACATATATCTTTAAGCGAAAAGAATCCTCCTTGATCTTTGCGAGCTCCAGCCTTGCGCGGGATTTGGAATTCATTATATATATATCGATAGACGTGGCGATCGTCGCAAAATCGGCCGTTACACCGGCAAAGCGGTCAACTGGCCATCTTCTCACCACAAACACATACACACACATACACAGGCTTTCTACGCACATCTCCCGTTCGTTCTATCCTACACACACGCGCGCACACACGTGCACCTGGAAATACTCGTATATACATACGCACCTAAGAGAGAGAGAGAGAGAGAGAGAGAGAGAGAAGTAATCGATCGCGAGTGGCGCGTCTATGTACGCAAACGAATTCCGAGAATATGTATATACGCGTGTACAAGAGAGAGTCGTCCCGCGAGACACGCACTTTTAATGAACAATGCGCGCACAGCGACGACACACACACACACACACACACACACACACACACGCACATATACACATGCGAGCTGCGTGAGCTACCTATTTATAAAGTAGGGTAGGGCCATTAGGCTGTATTATTTCTGTGGGTGCGAGTATATACCGACGCTTATATATATGTACACGGGCGCGCGCGTGTGTGTGTGTAAGAGAGTCCACGCTTTATGGAAAGGAGTAATCCGATATGACGATGTCTCGGCTCGATTAGTTCATTGAAGCTGTGCGCGCGCGCGTGGAGGAGAGAGCGAGTGAGAGAGAGATGTGATGCACGACCAAAGTAGTAGAGAGGGGATCAGAGAGAGAGAGAGAGAGAGAGCTGAGACGCGACGACGAGTGGGAGAAGGGGGTGTCGTAAAACCCGAGCTCGCCTCTGTGTCGTGTATACACTTAATGTGTGTGCGTGGTGGATACAATCTGTCTCTTTCTCGCGAGAGAGAGAGAGAGAGAGAGAGAGATCTGGTTGGTAATGCCTGATGTACTTGGGTTAAAATAGACCGAACGACGATGCGCGACTATGTGTGTGCATGTTTGTATATAGGCATGTATGTGTAGAGAGGCGCGCACGTGTATAGGTGATACCGGGAGCTGAATAAATCGAGACTTTCAATGAGCGCGAATTCGTGAATAAATTCATTAAGATCGTTTCGCTGCCGCTATGCCTCTTATACAGCACGCTGACAATTATAAATGTGCCTTGTTTTTCTTTTTCCTTTCTTTCTTTTACGTATTAACAACAATAACCCCTTTTGTCGCGTAATTGTAATCGATGTATAAAGATTTAATAATGACAAATGTTTTATGCCAACAATAAACAGTACAGTTGTTATAGCAGCGGTTATCTTTGTATATCAATTCGATATATATATATATATATA